>CM043117.1:51820346-52064186 GCA_023701765.1 Hylyphantes graminicola | reverse complement strand
TTTTTGTGTAAATTGTAGCAGTAACATACACATAAGGCAATATATGAGTGATGACTGATGGGGATTTATATGAGGGATAGAAATCCACAGTAATTATTTGGAGATTTATGTGGGAGGAGTAGACACAATAATTACAACAAAATTCATTGATTTGAGACATCATTCAGATGTATTTTATTACAAAAGTATATACATAAAACTTTTTTGAAGTATTTAGTAGTAAATGTAACTAATATTTAACAAATGTCATATTTCTATTCAAAATAATGCTAACATACATAATTAACCCTATTAGAGGATTTCATTGAAAGTTACAACAACAATGCTTTCTAAAGAGATTATGTATACATACTTTCTAATTCTTATTGCTGTACACATTTATCTTAATTCGAACAAATTTAATTCATTCATAAACAATAACAAAAAAAAAAAACTAATTAAAAAAAGTTCACTTAAAGTTTTTTAATTAAATGAGGTGGCCATTTTTTTTTTTGAACCCGCTCTTCCCGATCAGGAGTCGTTTCTCTAAACAGATATATGTATATTAATTATTATTCTTAAATACAGTTTATTCCTTTGAAATTATAATTTATAATATAGACAAAAATACTAATATTCAAGTATAGTTAGTGTTGGCTCGTTACTTGACTGTGGTTCTAAATTATGAAGTTCGTTGCCAATAGCATTCATCACATCATGTACCTCTATGCTACGGAATTTCAAGCTGACCTAACTTTCCCCAAAACAGATTACGTAAGGTTAGGTTTTGAATTTCGTTGCACTACAGCTACACGAAGGCGGGTGTCGTATTTCAAACCAACAGTCAAGTAACGAGCCGACACTTGAATATGCACCCAAGGCATTTACATAAAAAATATTGATAATTGAGGTTTACATTTAAAAGGCATAATTGTGAAGTCCAATATCGCCAACTATTGTTTTAAGCCACTTTTGCCCTCAAACTTTAACATACAGGATTCAGTTAGGTTCGCGACACGTATCAAACGAGAATTGTTTTAAGTGAAAGTTGGAGATTTTAAAGATTTGAATGATCTTTTCACAAAGTTTAAATTGCCTATCGCAAAAATTAAAGAAAAAGCTCTCTAAGGTATATTGATGCCTTAATAATGGTAGTAAAACTTCGATTTATATATTTTTATAATGATTTTGATTTGTTGAAAATACAAGAACAAACTTTTTTGTGTCAAGGCATTTATTGAAAAGTTAGATGACTTTAGGCAAAAATTGTCTTCATTCCTTATAAATTGGTATAATTTTTTAATCCCTGGCAAAAAGTTTTAGATTAAAATAACAAAATAATAGGGTAACGAGAAAAAATTTCAAGTTTTTTAATCGCTACTTTAGGCCTAATTTTGTTAACCTACACTGTTTTGTGTCTGTCTTCCTCTGTATGAACATGACATGTGGAGCGGCAATTGCGGACACGTGCTTGGGTCCTTAGGCGTGACCCCCTTTCTCGGAGGTCAGGCCTTAGGTAGATAGCACGGTGACAACATATGTGAGAGGGGGGGGGGGGGGGGTTAAGATCACTGTCTCACCGGCAACTCCCAGCTCTCCCTTCCCTCTCCAAGAATCCCCTCCCCGTGAAAGGTTAACTTAAAGCTGTGTTAAACATAGTTTAGAACGCAAGATTTGATAAATTCATTATTCACATAAATTGATAAAACGCAAAATATAGTTAGTAAAAACTTTCGAAATTGGATAAGAAATTAAGGAGTAATATGTGTTATCAACTTAAAACTTAAAAAAAAAAAAAAAACGCTACGAGCAAATGCACAATACTTAGGAGTATTTTGCTTTTAAATATATTCATGATTATAGATTAATCGGAGTTTCACAATTTTACGACCAAACAAATTTCTAAAATTTAAGAAATTACAATTAAGACAGCCCGAATTTTAGAAATTATGTTTGTCGCAGTTTTTCAAGTTTTTGGATCGTCGGACCGTCTAAATTTTAGAATCGTGACAATTTTTGGATTTTACAACAGCCGCTATTTTTACGGAGTTCGCCGAAGTTTCGCAATTTACAGATTACGTCTGTGTAAATCTAGGATTGCCAAATCTTTGAAATTTTATGATCACATTCAAGATTTGCGAATTTCGTATCGGGGAATTACAAGATTATTTTTGGTTGGATTGCTGGAAACCATTATTAAAACTGGTATTGGCACTTTTTAAAAACTAGTCTTAATAACTGCGACTAAATTTATTTTGTTGTCGCAAAATTGAAAGATTTGTTTGCAATTTTTCGACTAGCCGTAAATTTCGTACTCTGGATCGGCACACCACCCTTCGCCGATTTTAGCGAAACACCGCCACATATGGCAAAGGAAACTATTTGTTCTTGTTTCTTCTCTTAGGAATTCCTTCTAAAACCTCCCCCTCCCCCCCATAGCCGCGCCAAACTAAAACTCTGTTTGGCGTGGTATTGGGCTTGGTTATTTAGGTTGGCTATAAGTAAGTTTTATTGAAAGTTGAATAATCCATAACAAAGTAATTGTTTTTTAATTTAAAATTGAAACTGTTGTCCACACCTGAATTTGCTAATTTTTAAACATTAATTATTTAAATTGTAAAAATATATCAGATACTTAAAGCAAAATGCCTACTGATAATTCTGTAACTTAGTGAAAAAAAATCTAAATCTTCCTTCACTGATTAAGTTAAATATGAAGGTAAAATAATGATTTTAAAAAAATGTGTCTTGACATGCATTTACTGTTATCTGAGAGGTAATGCATATGCAACTATACAAGGCTGGGCAGTTAATAATAGTTAACTTTTTAATAATAGCTGCCAATTTTTTTTCATAATGTCAAATCTTTAATTAAAAATTAATTTATATTTGATGTAATATCACTGATTAATCTGAAAGTAATAATAATTTTTTTTAAAGAATTCTTTAATTACATGCAATTACTGTTATCTAGTATACCTAGTGTTGTTAGGCAGTTAATAACAGTTATTCTTTTATTGATAGCAATTAACTTATTGTTTCAGTGATAAAAAAAGTAGTGAACAAATTAATTTACGCTATTTATGTTTTTAATATTCACATGCTCATAAAGAACAACCATAAATGAAGAATTATCACATTGAAAAAGTATTTATTAAAAATACAGCATAGACAAAATATATTTCTATCATCAACACATGTCTTAACTTTTCAAAAAAAAAATAGCCTTTCTAGACAAATTTATTCACATTTTAATCTAACACGATTCTTTATAATTAAAATTTATAATCAAGAGCTATTAAATAGTCAGTATATTGCATTCTTAATGCTTATTCTCTATACTATATATGTATCTTCACCTTTTACATAATTAACATACAGAAAAAAATTGCTAATAAAAAACAACTTTTAACAATTAAAAGCCTTGAGGCTTTTAATTGTTAGCTTTCTTTCCTTTTAACTGTTAGTACTTAGTAGTAATGCCTTTCCTAATATTTCAAACATATAAAAAGATTTAAACTCAACTACTTATTCATGCTTACTTCTTAGAAGAAACAACACTCAAACAGGCTTTAAAAAAATAGCAGAAACTTAAGGAAAATTTTGAACACAAAATTTAACTAATATTAAACAATTATCCTATGAAAAGGAAATGCCGACATACACTATTATTATAGTGTTTTATTCAAAGGTACAACACCAATGCTTTCCGTAGAAAAAAATGAACTAAAAGGCAATCCCTACTATGTTAAAAATAAAAACAAGACTTTCTAATTTTTTATTGCTGTAAATGTATAAATATTTTAAATTAGAACATAAATAAATTCATAGACATTGAAAAAAAACGTAATCAATCAATTCTAAAATCAATTAGTTATAAATATTATTTTTAATAAGAAACTAAGAAAATAAATTTTAATAATTCGAATAATGAATCGCGATAATTGTTGGCCACCCGATAGGGCCATTAGCTATCCGATCTCTTTCCCTTCCGCAATCCGAAATTTTCTAAGTCCAATTGCGATAAAAAGGGGGAACAAAATACTAAGTCCGAAACATAAACAAAATTCGATAACACCGCCACGAGATCCGTAAAGCATCTAGGCCCAAAACAACTCCTCAAACGCAGGAGAGTTTCGGTAACCTCACTTGGCTACGCCTCGCACCCGAATAGTTCAAATAGTTACCAATATTGGTTGTGGTAAAATTGCCGATTTATCAGTTGCCCACAGATAATATCTGCTTAGATAATGTTCAAATTGTAGTTTATGACTCACTACTACTATTACCCACTCACTGACTCAAAATTTGAAAACATGAAAACCAAACATGTCTCGACATCTCGATGGTCTCGACAAACAACAACTGGAATTTTACTTTCTGGTCTTGAACATCAGAATCCATGAAACTTTGAATATCCATTTTTTATTTTCAAGATGTAAAATGCAATTTTCACATTTTTAAAACTATTATTTAACCTTGGTGATTTAATTAATTATATTTGCTAATATAATTATTTCCTTGACGCTGTCAAAAAGACTCTTGGGCTCTTGGTATTGGTTCGCCAGTAGAAACTTATCATCTAAACTCGATTCAAATGTCATGTCATCATTGTTTTTGTAATTGTTGCCATATGAAAATTTTGCCGTTTTTCTAATTGGTTTTCCAGAAATTTATTCAAATACTGAACTAACTACAAAATGTCAAATCCAAACGATAACTCCGGCTACTACGACTGGAACCAGGGAAATGAGAACGTCAATCCAACTGGAGGCGGCGGCTACAGCTACAACTTCGGGACTCCTGAATTCGGAACTCAGCCCCAGTTCGGGCAATTTGACTACGATGCGTCAGTCAATCAGGCCGCTAATCTCCCCCCGCCATCCCAGCAACTCTATCCCCAGCTAGGGGCGTACGCCGGGAGCATCCTCACCCCTGAAACCGCAGCCCCATTTGGAGTGGCCGCCCCTGACAACTTCGAAGACGAACCGCCACTGCTCGAGGAACTTGGTATCAACTTCGATCACATCATTCAGAAAACAGCGGCGGTCCTCAACCCGTTCAAGGAACCCAATGCCAGTATTCTACAAGAGACTGATCTGACTGGTCCTTTGGTTTTTTGTTTGTGTTTCGGTGGGTTTCTGTTACTCAGCGGCAAAGTCCATTTTGGGTACATATATGGAATAGGTGTCTTGGGGTGCCTTTCCATGTACTCGCTTCTTAACTTGATGAGCGAGTCTGGGGTTTCAGTGGGGTGCACGATCAGTGTGCTCGGGTATTGCCTTTTGCCGATGGTTGTTCTCTCTGGGCTTTCTGTGTTGTCGTTGAAGGGGACTTTTGGGATTGCACTGAGTTTTGTGGCGGTGTCTTGGTGTTCTTTCTCTGCATCAAAATTGTTCACTTCGGCACTGGCTATGGACCATCAACAGCCTCTTGTAGCGTACCCTTGCGCATTGCTGTATGGTGTGTTTGCACTTTTAACTATATTTTAAATTGAGATGGGTACAGCTGTAATGTAAAAGCCGGTCTGTTGAATATTTATCGTAGGGTTGCTCTCTTCCTTGTATGGAGCATGAAGTAAAATGTTATCTTCATTCAAGCAATTTTTTTTGCTTTGCAACGTAATGTAATGTGCAAAATCGACTGACCGTTACAACACAGCTGTTCTCTTTGTCATTGAGACAGTTTGTCACAAAATAAATTCCCCTTTTATAAATTGTCCCTTTATTTATGCTTTAAAAAGAGATAAGTTCATCTTTTAATGCAAAGGTAATGTAAAAAGTTTTAATCACCATAGAAATATTTCCATACGCATTGTTATATTCATAAAATGTTGAAGGAAAACTGCTGTAATAGATTCTTTTATAGATAATACCAGCGATTGAAGTAACATGTTGCTTTTAACAGTTACTTTTTCTGGTAACACAGTTAGATTTTTCAGAAGGTAACTCTAACTACTTTTAGCGATAACAAAGTAACACAAAATTTCGTTATTATTTTTTTTCGATTGCCCCCATTTCTTTAGTATTGGTTTTCTTTGAAGGACTGTAAGATGGCCAAATTCTGTTTGAAATCTGTTTTATTTGAGGTTTAAGGCAACTTATTTGTTATATTTTGAAAGTGTAAATGAAAGATAGGTTTGTTATAAGTGAAGTTCAGTTTTATATACTTTATTTATTAAAATTTGATTTGTTTGTTTATATTTGTATTTAATATTGAGTTCTAGTTATTTTATTATTTTGAAAATAGTTGAGGGTTTTGAATTGTGAATAAAAATATATATTTTAAACTTTTGTTAATATCTAATAAAAAAATAACACACATTTGTGGTAAATTGTTGCAGATTCTAAAGGAATATTTTTTATTCTTTTAAAGTTATCGAAAAATACAGCTTAGCCAAGTCTGCAAATACAGCATTTGGAGTGTATCATTTATTAAAATCATCTTAGTCTTTAAAAACAGGCCAGTCTGAAATCCGAAGATCTGAACTCAGACAAGTACCGTTAAACACATAGCATTTGTTAAAATAGGGTACTTTTCAGTTGGGGGGGGGGTTAAAATAGAGAATTTTCCTACTTGTTCTGGTAGAAAACTGCAATTATCCAGGCTGAAGGAATTTCTTGATAACAATGCTAGCTCTGAAAACAATCTTCCTCTACCCCCTCATGTTGTCTTCCAGAAAACAACACGAGTGTTGCTGTTCTAAACCTATCTTGTTTGATGTTTTGCTGTTAGAATAATTACGAATGCTTCCCAAACCCAAGTAGGGTGGGAAAAAATGAGAAACAGTAGCACTCGCATAGTTTCGGAAACCACATGAATGGGTATTGAAAGAAAGTACATTGGAAGCTTGCATTGTGATCGGAAGAACTAAAATGAATTTGTAATCATTAATAAAGCAATTAAACATTGCTACTTTTGTAAATTACGAAAAGAATTCTTTTATTAGGATTAATTTTTAGTTTGTTTGCATTTATTTGGTGTTTTTCAATACCAATGATTTTGTCTCTTTTACTGTAATCTGCATTGGGGCTTCTCCCATATTATAGTTTTTTAACCCTCCATCATTGTACTATTCACTTTAAAGTAATATAGTATATATTCTCTTTTTTTTTGTTGCTTGAAATTTTCAGTTTGCTTTTACTTAGGTTACTCCTGTATTTTTATAGCTTTAACTGTTGTTACTGGAGGGTGTTGTTGCAGATTCCCATGCCCGCCTTTAGTTCCCTGCACCCCTTTAGAAATTTAAGTTTCAGAAATTCTTGTATAATATATATATATATATATATTTCAGATATTTTTTTTTTATTATAATAAATATGTTTAGTCTGATAACGTTCCAGAGTAGTACAAAAAAAAAATCCATGATATTTCCTTTGAAGTTTCAGGGAATTTCCTGGTTCTGTTATCACACTGAAGAAATTTGTCAACCCTTGTTAGCAACAAATACAACAAAGTACTTATTTAACCAGCGTATCATATACTTTACATATTTGTAAAAAAAAGTTTTTGTAATGTATAAAAAATTTGATGTGTTATGAAATATATTATAAAATAATTTGTTTGTGCTTTCATATTTATATTTAACTTTTGTTCACATAGTTTATAGTGGGTGTAAATCACTTGGGCATTTCTGATTTAATTATTAAAAAAATTTATTTGCAAATTATGATTGTTATAAAAATGCAACTGTTCTCAAAAATCCAATTTGATTACTCATTTGCTTTTTGCATATTTCTCAAGTTTATGAAATTTATTATTTAAAAAAAATATATTGATGAGTTCATCTTTTTATTTTAAGACATAAATATTGAATTAATTAACTATGTGGTATATTAGTGGAAGATTAATTTATCCTTCCCTGTTCATTATTTTTTTAAAAATTAAATTAATAAATTTCAAATTTGTGTGACTTTGCATCATTGGGCAAACAAAATTTACATAGGAAAATAAATGAAAAATTCTATTAAAAGGCATCTTGAATATTATATATTTAGCGTTAATAACATTAGCATAAGATAACAGATGAGTTAAGTGGTATTATAAACAAGTTGTTGCTGTAAACATTTGTAGTATAAAATAATTATAAAAAATTGTCTCCTAGAAATTAAAAAAAAAATTACATTTATTTCAATTCCCACCCGTAATATAGTTTTTTGGTATCACAAAAATTGATCTAAAATGTCCAGTAGAAACACTTAGTTTTAATAATTTCTTTGCTTTTGATTCAAAGGATTTTAACTCAATCTTCTCTTATAATATAAATAGTTACAATTCTTACTGAAGGGCAATGATTTGTGCTGTCATAACACTACTATATTGAGAAATATCATGCAGTTTTCTTGATTGCATGTATTATTTAAGTATGAAATAGTATTTTAAATTGAAGCTCAAATTAAAAAAAATGCCTCATACTTGTTAAGCTTTTATTTTTTAAAACCTAATAATCTAAGGTACATACCCCCACAAGCTATTATTAGAAACAGAAAGCTTGGATATGAAAATCAACTTCCTCTTTACATTAATTAACTTATTGGGCTTACTCCAATCTATGGGTTTACATGATGAGATCAGATCTGCTAAATTGAATGAATTGAATTAGGTTTAAATATTAATGAATAATGAAAGAAAATTCAAAGTCAAAGAAAAAGTTTATTAGCAATTCCATAATTTGAAATGTATGCATCACAGCATGAGTGCATAAATTTAAGGCTAAAAAAATTGAGGATGTTAATTTTCTTTGCCTCCAAACGATTGAGAAATTCATCTACATTTTTACAAATCAATGTACAAATCCCCATAAATTCAATAAAAATGTTGCGATAATTAAAAATTTCACATAGCTATTAGCAAACAGAATTTAAAAGTTAAAAACAATTAGATTATAAAATGAGCCCAGCAAACCAAAATTAGAAAATAGTCTGCTATGTTAAAAAGTTTTTCTGTGGATAGCTCTCATATTCTCCTCATCATACTCTTTCTTCGACACCCACATCTTTTTAAAGGTATCCAGGGATGCCAAAATGGATCCTCCTATCCAGGTGGAGTACAGCCTTTCTTGAGGGGCCGAGATCCTAATTTTGATATCTTTAGGGGCCACTTTCTTGACTTCGCTGAGTAGGCGATCCCCAAAGCCCTTGAACAAGGTTGAACCTCCAGACAATACAATGTTTTGGTACAACACCTTCCTCAGATCCAAGTCAGACTTGTGTATCGCATCTACCAACACTTCATGCAGACCTTCCACCTCTTCACCAATGTGGTCAGGCCTGAAGAGGATTTCTGGAGCCCTGAATCTTGCTGGACCTATGTCCAAGGTGCTTCCATCAGGTAGAGTATACTGGGCCTTTTCTGTCTCCATGGTTTCTTCTCTCTGAGGATTGCTGGCTAGGTAGCAAGCACGTTCCTTGATGGTCTTGACAATTTCAAACTCAGCAGTGGTTCGGAAGTTCCACCCTTCTTTCCTAAGCAGGGTACGCAGGTGCCGGGTGACATCCCTTCCTGCAATGTCGACCCTCATTATACTGTTGGGCATTGCAAATCCTTCATAAATGGGAACCGCATGGGTCACACCATCCCCAGAGTCCAGTACAACACCTGTTGTACGACCTGTGGCATACAAACTCAACACTGCCTGCATAGAGATAAACAATGCCGGGACATTCAAGGTCTCGAAGAAGATCTCTGCAGCCTTTTCACGGTTACGCCTGGGGTTGAGGGGTGCTTCAGTGAGCAACACAGGGTGTTCTTCTGGGTAGGTCTGGAGCTGCTCTTTGGAATATATGTACTGCCAGATTCTTTCCATGTCATTCCAGTCAGTTACTATGCCATGTTCCATAGGGTAACGTATGGTAAGTAATCCCCTGTGTTCCTCAGCCTTGGGGCCTACAAACACATCACCTTCCAGGGCACCGGCCATAACGCGAACATGTTTTGGCCGGCCAATGTAGTTTGGAAAGTGGCATTTCGGAACCTGGTCACCGGCGAAACCAGCCTTGATGACCCCTGAACCATTGTCTATAACAACCGGTTGATTTATGATCACATCGTATGCTTCCATTTTGCTAAGTTTAAAGTTATATCACAAAAATAATTTAAATATTGTTACTGATGTTACTCAGTTTTTGGATCTCGATTTGGGATTGGGCAATGTCACGAAGGGCTTTGCGAATTTGATCTAAAAGAATTTCTCCAGCATTAACTACTTTTTCTAGCTTCAAAGCAGCCTCCTTATTTTCTTTGTCTAATCGCTTAAAGTCTTCTTGCGAATCTTGTGAAATGTCTTCACTTGGGAGAAAGTCTATTAGCACATCGATTTCTTTTGCTGTATTGGCTATGAGAGTTGCAAATGTTTGACAGAAGTCTTCCTTGTAAGGCTCTGTTTTACGAGGTGATTTTTCAAAGTCCGGTAAGATACTGGGAGGAGCACTACCTTGTAAGACACCAATACTGTTGCAGATGTTTTCTGCTTGGGCATTTACAGCATCCTGTAATTGTGTAAGACGATCAGCCATCAGTTTCCTGAAACAAATAAGGAAGATATATTCAATAAAATTAAATGTCTATTTTTGGAAAAAGAGACCAGATTAGTGCTTTTTAGTAGAAATAGAAATACAAGATAAAAAAAATCTGTACTGCTTTTCAAATGAATGCTGTAATCCAGTAATTAGTTTTTTTAAAATTATTGAAAGTATATTTCTGTAGCAGATTATTATATATGACTCATCGCTGTTTTAAATTTTAAAATATAGTCAAATTATAATTAAAAATATTATTATGTTGCTAGAATTAAAGTGCTAGGTTTATATGTTATAAGGAATTTATGTCTTATAAAGACTTTTGAAGATACATTTAATCTTATATTTTTCCCGATTAAAAATACTATTAAGAATAATATTGTTATAGTGCCACTCAAAGGACCGTAATGCTTATGACTTTATAAAAGATTAATGTTATAAACAATGTATAACATAAGAGTAATCTATAATAATAAAAGAAAGAGTCTGTGTGTCTGTCAGTGTGTATGTCTGTGGATCGCAAAAGACATACTTAGACTGCTCTAAAAAATTCGAAAATTTTAATATAGATTCCTTTTAATACCTACGTGTGCACCTGAGGCTTAGATTTTTCATATTTGATCAAAATTTTTAATTAATATAATTAGTTTAAAAAAAACGTCATCCACGTGGGATTGCGGGACCATAACAGGGCTTGAAAATATATGGTCCGGGCCGAAACGGGGGCTTGACGCCATCCTCTATTAGTTTGATTGAGATATGCGCTCGCCCTAGGGCTGCTTCATCCTCTATTAGTGTTTGCTCTTTTAGGTGCGCATGCGCCAACACGAATTTTATTTTGTTTTAATTTTGAGTGTATTTTCACAAGGTAAGTATGCCTCTTAAAGGAAGCAATGCGAAGTTAACGGGTTCCCAGTAAGGCGGGACCATACTGCTAGTAAATCATGTAAACTATATTTTATTATGGGCTCATATTATTAATTACAATTATAAAATGCCATCTATTGAATAACTTTTAAACCCTATTAGTTTTTAAATAGGAAATAAATTGCAAAATTGGCGACTTTTCTCATTGTCCATCGAATAAAAACCAAATTTAAATAGTGAAAACGAATTTAAATAAATTCCTTATAAGAAGACAATTGGGATATCATATAAACCTATATTTTTAACCTTATAACCAAGAAATAAATTAAAAATTGTGGCTACAAGCAAGAAGCATCCTAACATTAAGGCCTGCATACAATTCAAGGGACTGAACATGTATGGAGTTATCAACGATGTAATTGTAAGAGTTTGACTGTATTATGAAAGCAATTATTATTACGAGAACATTTGAGTGCAGCTGAAATATTATTATAAATTCGACATTTAATTTCTGGATGAATGTATTTGGTTAAGTCAAATTAAATGTGATTAGAGTATAATTTTACAGAGAAACTACATAATAACATAAATCAACATACATACATCAACATAAATTTTCTACACAAAATATGTAGTTTTTTAAGGACAGACTTTCAAGAGAAGATCAAGGTTTTTACAGATAATGCCATACAGTGGAATAATTAATAGGTTAGATTTCAACAAGTTAAAAATTGTTAATTCAATTTGGGGGGGGGGGGGGGGGGCATCCATAAACCATGTGATGTGTTTGGGTGGGATGGGGTCGTAATTTTCCCTGTAAAAAATCAACAGAAAAGTATGATGAAATGGATCAAAATTAGAGTAATTTTTCTTTCTGGACTTAAAATTGGCATAATCATGCATGATACATAATATTTATTGTGGCTATCCGACTTCTACTCAAAAGTTTTAGAGGAAAAGAACGATTATTTCCTTCATATAAATTCAATTGGCTTTCGCTTCTACTTTTCTCTTTATTAGTTTCAATGCAGAACAAAGGACATGTGTTCAAAGTATTTTCATACTTCACAAAGTAAACATAGACAAAATGTGCATCGTTTGCAATTTTGAAGTACTTTCCCAACAACATCAGGCAACGCAGCTGCTGTTTGGACTATCTTACTTTTTGGTTAGACGCTGATTATTGAGATTTTTTTAAGATTCCCGAGTATCAAACGACCAAACAAAAAGTTTTTGTTGCAGAAAAAAAGCCTCCCGTTGTAAAACGAATGACAAAAAATATAAAAATTTAACCGTTTAAATGTTTAATATATATGGGTCTGCAATCTTGAAAATGGATACTTTTTTGCTTAAAAGTAGTTGATAAGTTTACTTGACATTACTTTGTCTTTGAATTATTGCAAGGCGTACATCTAAATTGGAAGGCATTCCAGATTTCAATGTGGGCAGGAGGGGAAGGGGGGGGGGGGAGGTTCAAAGGGGTTTTAAATATCTAAGAGTGCATGTTGGTGGGTGTCTTCTTTTTTGTGACTCATTTACAACCCTAAAAAAATCGTAAAAATCTCATAATTCCTTGCGAAACTTTTAGGAAAGAAAACACATTGTGGAAATGTCTTATAATTTCTAGAGATGCCATTCTGAAAACCGAGAAGTCAAAGAACGGTCGATCCTGTGAGGAGGAAGCTAGCGTCATTAAAAATACAAACCGAAAATTTTTGCAAATTCTGAAGGCATGGGTTTGCGAGTCATCAGGAAAAGATGCTGTATAAAGGTGCCATAAAGGAGTAAAATTTTCAAAATCTGTAGCATTACATCCGCATTATAAAATAAAATATGATGTTTACTATTAAAAATAATAGCATTCAAAATACAACTGTAAAATTATTGAAAAAAAGCTAATTTTTGATTTTTTTTTAAAGTGGCACGGTATGCAGTGAACACACAAATTTTTAAAATAAAGACCTATTACACAGCCTAGTGTTCAGTAAACAGTGAATACAACACAGCATATCCAATGGAATCAAATCCATTATCTTTTCTGTTTTTCACTATTTTTTATTTAATATAACATACATTTCGCATTCAACAGCAATAAATGAGAACATTACAATAAGGTTAGGCTCTGTTTGAATTATCGTCGCACTAGAGCTACACGAGAGCTATTGGCAACAAGCATTGTATTTTAAAACCACAGTCAAGTGATGAGCCGACATCTGTATAGGCACCCAACACAACCTTGAAAGGGCGACATCGTTAGGACTTTAAAGGATATTTAACGTGCACTCCCTTACACGGGGTATTATTCATCGAACATTTTTGGCTGCGCAGGCCGTTTATAGGTCAACATTACAATAAGGGTGCAGTAGATACAAGTTTAAAACCTAGCAACTAACAATAACAATGGCAAACAAACGTTTTAAACGAAAACGTAAAAGAGACTTATCAAAGTGACCCGAAACAATCACAAACACAATCTGTTTTTTTTATTTATTTTTAGAAAAATGTATAGCTCTTTAAAACTTGCAAAATTTTGTATTAGTCGCTGCATCAGGGACTACGATCGTTCCTACAACTTGTCAGATGCAGCAAACAAACAGGATTGTCATAAAATATCCATGGATAAACTAGTCTCAATATTAGAATTGTTTAAAAAAATACAACTAATTATACACTTTACAAAATTGATCCTCATAGTATAAAATAAGCTTTATTTGCCTATTTTCATGGCGAACCTAATATAAAAAAGGTCTCTTGTTTAGCTCTGGTTAACCAGCTGTCACCTGTCATGTTGATTATGCCTCTAGGTATCCCATAATCATCAAACATTTGCAATCAATAAACGCATTTCATAAAAATTCATGCTTATATATGTTATTAAGAAGTTTGATTGTTTTTAGACAATGAAATTATGCAAGTTTAAACAAAAACTGCAAACAACGAAGGTTCATACCAGTCAATGAGGCTAAATGAACTGGAAGAAAATTCAATTTTACGAAATCGTAAAACTGTAACACATTAAGTGATAAGTATTTACGTTGAATTTTTTTATTGTATTTATGGTATACACTACTTACATACTACTGTCTATTAAAAAACAGATATACGAAGGTAACGCCCTATCAACCATTAAAGTTCGAATGTTAAAGAAAGATAGGAAATAGTGCACATAGAAAAAATTCATTTCTTCGCACAAAGTATTTAAAGTGTGTACAAGTATAAAAATTGAGGTAAATTTTAATGCATTTATTGAACGCGTGTACTTAAATTAGATGAGTCATAATCTGACGCAGGGAAGCCCTTCAAAAATATGTTTACAAGTCTATCCGGTTTAATATGCTTGAAAACGGTATAGTTTTAAAACAAATGAAAGTTTGATTTTCCTAATTGTTATGTAAAAGAAGATGATTTTAAATAACAGTTCAATTAATTACTTACAATAACCATCCTCAAAACATTTCATTTTCATCGAGATCATTTACAGCAGTCGGCGTTACAGTTTCGGTTCATTAACGTCTAATTTGAAATGCCACCATTAGTTGCAATATTTGCCGTTTGGACATTGTTGGTTGGTTTATGCTCTAAGGCTGTTACACAATGGACTTTATGTGATGGTTTTAAATTCGAAATGTGAAGCGTACACAGTTATTTTTTTTATTTCATTAAATGAAATTAATGTTATATTTTTAAAAGATATAAGTTAGGATAGTTAGGAAGCGTGTTTGCTGGGAATTGAGACGTAAAATCCTTCAAGAAAGCGGTGCATTCTGGGTCATATTCTGATCTTCAGATTCAAAATAGATTGACCTTGTTGTATTTATTCGATAGATTTACGATGGTTTGATTTTGTGGCACTTTTCATTGCAGGAAAAAGGATACTGTTGGCTTGGCCGCTGTGGCATTTTCTAGCCGATGATGTAACGAGCTTGTTTCAACACTTTGTCAAAGGAAACGAAACAACCAACGAAATCGCTGTTCAGACCACGTGACGCTATATAAAACAACGAGCTTGTTCCAACACTTTGTCACCCCCCCCCCAAGACAACCAATGAAATCGCGATATGGAGAACGTGACGTCATAAGAAAAATTCTCATACTGCACCGAACGTCTTCATGACGTCACCCACGCGGTCGAAATTTTTATCTTCTTTCAATGGGCTTAGGGGCTGTTCATAAATGATGTCTCACTTTTTCTCCATATTTTTGACCCCCCCCCCCCTATGTCACAAAGTGTCACGCTCATAAATTTTTTTTGCATAGAAAGGAGGTAATGTATAGAAAGCAGGGTTTTAAGGTACTTGATCTTTAAACTATTTACATTCAACAAATGAACATACTCCCTGGGAATCTTCCTCCCAGGGAGAAGACATATGGTCATTCATTGAGATTACAGGCATATTTGTTGTCATCATCCTCGGGGATAGTAAGTCCTCTTATATCAATATCATCCTCATCCATCCAATCGGCAACCTCAACATTTTCACTGAGAGCAATTATAGCCATGAACTCTGTCTGCGTGCAGCTATTCGTAGCGGCCTCACTCGTGCAACTTCTGGTAAAACTTTTCCTTCAGTATTATGATCTGCATGAAAATGTTTTTTCAGCATGACGTGTGATGCAAAATACATGCCACAAATCTTACAAATGCGTTTAGCCAACACACTTTGCACTGAAAGGCAGTAAAGGTCATAAGGCAAAACTTTAAAATTTGTCACTGAGCGTGGAAGAATTTGATCAAGTTTCAAAACTTGTGCAGCAAATAACGATGGAAATTGGTAATGTCCTCTATCAGATCTGTCTATGGGAGCTTTAACTCCTGCCTCTGTCTGACACAGTAGAATAGGCGATGGTAAGAATCTAGAAGGAACTATACTGAAATATCTTTTGGTTTGGTTGTATGCGGCAACATCCAAACCAAAACAAGAATGAACTTTTTTTCTGATTTTTTTCAGTTTCTGTCAAGTAGTAAATTTTTAATAGATGTTTGTGATGTCACACTTCTTGTCACAAAGTGTCATAGCTAAGTGAACCCCCTCCTCCCCCATCAAGCGTGATATCATTTATGGATGGCCCCTTACATTATGAGTTTTTATTTTCTTTAAAATAAATTCAATTATTTTAAATCAATGATGGATGCCTGTGTGGATGAGAAGGTGCTTTTTTTAAAATTTCGTTTGAAAGGAAATTGTTTGTTGCACACCTCACGAACATTAGTTTTACCTTCAGAATTAATGTGTAGATTTTTAATTTGCTGGTGTTCATATTTTAAATTTCAGGTCCTAGGGGGGGGTCAACCTTTTTATTTAAAGCTATGTGTTCCAAAATCATCCTCCGTTATTTTTTTGGCAATACCCAGACCCGAACCTCACTTATTGAGAGCTTTTATGTCATGATTGCCAACAGTTTCAGATGTATGGTTTTCATTTTCGGAGTGTCTAAACAGCCGAAATGTTTTGGCTGATGGGTCAAAGTCATGCTAAAAAAAAGTTTTGACTTAAAAATTATATATTTATAAAATCAACTAAAATTTTGAGGAGCCATAATATTTAGCATAAAAGAAACTGAAATTTAAATTACATAAAAAAAAAGGATTTTTTTTCCTGACTCCAGAAAACTCTTATGGCCCTAAGCCTGGTCCTTAGGGAAGATCAGACCCTGCCTGTACGGGATTTGAACCAGAATGCGCCTTGTTGCCAACATAGTGCTCATTACTACATCACACTTCAGAATTTTAGAATGTTTTTTTTTAAAGCCTGTAGTCCTTTATTTATTGCATGACGATTTTGACTTAGATGATGGGTTGATATTAATTAAATGAAAATATTCGACTATTCTTTTGGAGCAAAAAGACCAAAATTGCCTTTTGCTCATTGCCTTGAGTGTGATAGAGGGGCAAACACATAACAATAATATTTAAAAAAATCAAGGAAATTTTAAAAGTTATTTACTAAAAAACGATAGATACATATAGATTGATAGATAGATAGAGAGAGAGAGAAATTAATATCAGGTGGCTTTTTTTATTTCTCTCTCTACATAAGTGACATAAACTTCGCTATATGAGGGTTGTTATTTTTCATTATGCGGCCTACTTCTAAAGATAATTATGGAATTAGAGTATGGAGGCTATGTGCGTTCTTTTCATACTATTGTGACTCGTTTTTAATCTTTCGAAAAACTTTAGTTCAATATGTTGTGGAAAGTGTCGTAATACTTTTTGAATTTAAATTTAAAAGAATTAGATGTGAATCTGTAAAATTCTACTAAGTATAAGGTAGGTGTTAAAATTGTCTCATAAAGAAATTAATTCATTTATATTACAGTCAATTCATTTAATTAATTTGTTTCATTCAAAATCTCTGATTAGAATGTTCTTAGAATCCTTGGAAAACTTTGCACAGTGTTAGCTTTTTTTCTTCTATCGTACGAGTGAAGCATATGCAAATAATCGCAACTCAGTGTTCTATAAAGTTATTTATTTTGTGTAAAATTTAAATTTGTTACAATGTGTTCAAGTTCATATTTAAGAAACATTTTAAAAATAAGATATCGCCAGCAATTCGTCTTATAAAATTAAGTTTTTTTTTTTATAAATTAGATTTACAGAAGCTGCAGATTTTTTTCCGCATATACAATATTAATGTCAGTAAACGAATAGATTGAATACGCTATGGATTGAACATAAATGTAATCCCATAGGAGCTACGAAGTGAAAAAGATTCAAATAAAAAATAAATAAACCTTGAAATGTTATGTGCATAATTTTATTTTACTTGTCAATAATTTTTTTCTGCGTGGGACTCTATTGAAACAAAGACAATAACTTTATTTATTATATTCTTCAAAGAAATGATAAAAACAACTGCATATAGGGAAAAAAGATAATATTTCGTTATTATCTTGTTTATAAACAATAGTAGTTTTTGTTATCAAATATTTAAATTCTTACTAGTATAAAGGCATGTCAACTAATCTTATCTTAATTTTTAATATTGATAATATTAAAAATTAATATTATCAATATTAAAAAAAATATTAGCTTGTGCAGTTTTCCTTCATAAAGTCATAGCATAACAAAGTCGACATCTTCAAAATTTGAAAAATCGACGAAAAAAAAATCGAATGTTCTGATGCGCTCTTTAAGGGGGTCATAGGAGTCTTAAAAATGTGCAAAGAAGGTACTACAAAACATGGTTTGATCTTTCATGTCATTTTTTAACTACTCAATGAATGATTATAATTTTTTTATATGTAATTCTACAAGATTTATTTATTATAAAACAAAATTTAAAATTTATGAAACTTTAGCCAAAACTAAAATAAATGATATTAAAAACATGAAGCTATTTGAACACATTGTGATTAGGCTTGCGCGGCAAATTGTGAGGTCAAAATTAAAAAAAAATGACCAAGAAAATGACTTTATATTGTACAAATATGTACAAACAAAGACTTATACCTAAATTCTCAGCTCAATTTTAATTAGAAATTACTTTTAAAAAAATTTAAAATCTAAATTTTAAAATTTTTATTTATTTTTTTTAGAAAAAAGTTCTTAAAATAATTTCTAATTAAAATTGAGCTAAAAATTTACGTATAAGTCATTTGGATGTCGTGAGTGGATATATTTGTACAATATAAAGTCATTTTCTTAGTCATTTTTTTAATTTTGACCTCACAATTTGCCGCGCAAGCCTAATCACAATGTGTTCAAATAGCTTCATGTTTAATATCATTTATTTTAATTTTGGCTAAAGTTTCATAAATTTTAAAATTTGTTTTATAATAAATAAATCTTGTAGAATTACATATAAAAAAATTATACTCATTCATTGAGTAGTTGAAAAATGACACGAAAGATCAAACTATGCTTTGTAGTATCTTCTTTGCACATTTTAAAGACTCCTGTGACTCCTTAATGGGCAAGTGTCATGTCGTGAGTGGATATATTTCCAGTGACTTTGTTTTCATTTTTGGTTCTGCTGGAATTACATTTGTTTTGATTACTAAACAGACGCTAATATAATATTAGCGTCAGACGTTAGTATAATATTACTAATATTATATAATAATATAATTGAAGACTATTTCAACGGTGATATTTGAATGTTAGATGAATTTGCATACATTTAAAACATTCGTTATGATTGCTACAGTCAGATAAAATTTTGCCATATCTCCATATTTTCGTCGAAAATAAATTCTATTATGAAATTCTATCTATGAAATGTAACAGAATGAGTAAAATTATAATTACTAGCTTAATTATCATTTTAACAGGTTTTTGAACTTAATAAATGTGCTTGCTAATTATAGTTTTAACATTTTTACTCTGATGGGGCTGCAATATTGGCGGTCAAGCCTTTGCAGACTCGGCATATTTCCAGAACTGAGATACATTTTTTTTTGTGGCAGCATCTAGACGGCCCTCGCTACCAATTTTGACGCACAGATTACAATGAATCTGAGTTCTCTGTGGTTGTTAAAGTTTGCCGAGATTTTATTTTGCCGAGAGAACCCAAGCTTAATGGGCCCACCAGGGTTCTTTTACATGTCGCATATATAGTTTTAATATTGTTAAAGATTCATAAATTGAACTAATAAAAACAAGTTGCTCGCAACGAACTGTAAAATAGAACACATCAGTCGAAAAGACCACTCATTGAGAGTAAAACCAAAATTTACAAATGAAATCGTGGAAATGCAGGAATGAAAACTGGAGAGAGATGAATCATTTGAAACAATCCACTTGCCATTTCACCATCATACCACTATCAAATTATAACCATGAATTTCAATGAAGACTTAATTCAGTTGCTGTGCTTGTCATGACGAGAGTTTCTGGAATATGAAAAATCTATATTAGGCTCTGTACGAGTGGAACCATGGAGGTCAAAATGATGATGCAAGGTAAAGCAATGTCAATTGAAGAGGAAAGGGAACCGGGGATAAACCCCTTAATTGACAGAGAATCCGTTAGAGAATCATTGACAGGGAATCTATTGAGGTTTGTTTGAAGAATAGTGGCGATCGGAAACTGGTTTCTTCCTTGGTTCTTCTTCCGTGATTAGATTATTGTCTGATGTAGAGATAGAGAGTACACTAGTGCGCCGTAGAGCCCTCTATCCTACTGTGTAGAAAGAGATGCGACAATAGGGCACGAAATTGTCCAAGCCGGGTTGCCACGGCGAAACCGCCGGGGAGAAACTTGTCAGGCTTGCTTGAGCTTGGCGGTTTATCGCTTTTCAAGTTAATATCGCAATACAAGTTAACATTCTTTTATTAATAAATCACAAAATAAAAAAATTACTAAGATAAAAAATTCCAAATTTACCAATAATATTTAATAAGTGACACGATATTTTTAGGTCTTCAGCAGACGAGTCTGTTTACAAAAAGAATCTTCGCCAAGAGGCGCCAAGAAGTAGCCAACCAGAAAAGCAAACGAATCGATGTTTATACTCGTATTTCAAGAAAATACGAAGATTCTTTTAATATTTAAACGGTGAAAAGATTTCTACACACACTAAGTGAATAAATACAGTTTTTTAAGACGAAATGAAGCAATATTTTATGCATAATATGTTTTAATAGCCATCACAAATACATTCAGAAAGCGTACTGTTAAAGGAAAACTGCCTTTTTTCTAACAACTAAAGTATTTTTGAAGAAAATTATGGTTTTAGAATATTCTTTACATATTTAGGAAGCTATAAATAAACATAAAATAGTTGTACTTTTCCTAAATTTTATGGATTGTTGACGATTGCAAAGGCTACTTTTTTCCCCTATGCTAACTCTATGAGGGACGAAACGGAAACCGCCCAAGGGGGACAATTTTGGACCTCGACCAATCAGGAACGACTGCCAATATGTCGCGTCTCTTATAGACGCAGTAGTGATGTAGGGCTCTAGTGCGCCGCAAGATGAGAACCAAGGCAAAACAGTTTGTTTCACACCAGTTTAGGCGATGACTCGCTAACTTCGCTAAGCAGACCTGATGCAGACATATTCCCAGGTAATGAAGGAGTTCCTCTCCGGTAATCTTTATTTGTGAGATCAATGTGAAACAACTTTTTATTACAATACATTAGCCGTCGTGTCTTATCCATTTAGCCCATAAACAAATCGTAATAGACTAATAAATAAGGGTGAATAACAATGCACGACGTTTAATTGCCACTAAATAAATCATTATACACATTTAAATGTAATTATGTGACCTATAAAGTTAATTGGAACAATTAAAAAAATATATAAATTTGTGCACAACCACCGTTTGCGCATGCGCGATTTTTCTCTAAAACTTTATTATGACGTCCGACAGGTACTGGGAACTCGCGTACAAAATTTGAAATCTGTTAGCTGTTTTCGTTTTTCAGCTATAATTTTAAAGAAAAAATATTCTCATTTGATTTAGAGTGGCGAAGCACGATGCAAAAGCTGATCGTGTTGTGTTTGTGTCTTTCTCTTCTCGTGCCGCATTCCGAGGGGACACTCGGAGCCAAGCTTCTGAAGTGGATTTTTAAAAGAAGAAACGTCAAGTTACTGGTTCCTGTCCCGATTCCGTTCTGGAGGAGAGTTTCACCATCCATACAGTAAACTCATTAACATTTTAGTATACTATACAAAATCATCAATTATAGACTAGTTCATAATGATTTCCGATGAAATAATTTATAATGAAAAAAGATAAATATTAACTAGATAATTAATGAAATTCAGCTGAAAGTAGTAAATTCATTAACATTATAGTATAATATATGTTGAAGGCATCACAGTTATCAAATACTTTGTAATGATTTCTGATTAAATAATTTAAGATTTAAATCGATAAAAGAAGAAAAAGATAATGAAATTTAATTGAATTTCAGAAATTTGTGGTGAAATTAAACACTGCTCACATATCAATACATAGTAATAAGAAATTGAGATTATAAAAGTTAAGTATTGGCAAAACAAATTAGTTTATTTACTCAATTTTGAAATTTATTAATTTTTATTAGGCCAACGATATAATTTTTGTACCAAATATTTGTAAAAGTATTTTACGTACGAATATCTTAAACAAAATCTTCATATTAACAGACATATATAACACAATTCTTGTATTATGTTTCAAAAGTAAACTTACAACTATCTATGCATTACCACAGGTCCGGCAGCGTGGAATGGACACATAAAGATCTCGTACCTTTACCACCGGATTATTGGATTCCTCCTAATCTACCACCACCACCACCACCACCACCACCACCTTTTCCTGTTTATGACGATGTAGCTTACCCTTATCCTTAGAAGTAATGTACAATCGAGAATTATTTGTAGTCTTTTTAAAGCTTTATAAAGTGAATATGATATATTTTCATTCCTTCTTCTCGAATCGTCAATGGAATTTGGAGTAATGTATTGAGTGGAATTTGGAGTAATGATTGGAGTATGGAGTGGAGCGCCAGAAATTCCCCGACTCAAACTTCCCTTATTTCTGATTTCCGCACTAGATACATAAAGATCTCGTACCTTTACCTCCGGATTATTGGATTCCTCCTCCTCATCCACCACAATCACCAACTTTTCCTATATACGATTATTTAGGTTATCCTCATCCTAAGATAACTATGGAATTTCAAATTCGTAATAGAGTTTTTTTTAAAGCTTTATAAAATGATTATTTCACAGTTTCATTCATTCGTCTCTCATGGTCAATGGATTTTGGAGTAATGTGGTACAGTGGAGCACCAGAAATGGGGAACATTCACGGCCATATCCACCTGAGCTTCAATTCCAAATCGCTGTAGGAAAGCAACAAGCAGACAGAGGCTCCCAGACTTATTTTCAACACCACTTAGCTTACTAAGGGATCCTGATAATGATCTTCGATGTAGTGTTGGTTTAGGCTTAATAAGTATTTTTTGTTTCTTGTGTGTTGGCTAGTTTTGCACTTAAATATCAAATGATTGTAGTGGAGAAAGTTTTTTTTTTAAAGAAAGTGATGTATGTTATTAATGTAAATATCTATTTTCCTAGCCTGCAATTTATCCCATTTTATTAGCTTTATTAGCTAGCCCATTTGTTACAGAATCTGTCACTTACACCGCTTCCACACAATATGTACGTTCAACAGGAAACACACTAACAGCACCTCAGAAAGAAATTCACCAGACAGGGCCTTTAGCTAGTTCTAATTCAATCTTTTATAAGCCAAAATTAATATTTGTCTTTAAGAATTATTCTTATTGTCTTTAAGAATTTCTTCTTTTGAAGATTTGACAATTAATACTTATCGTTTGCTTTTTTTTTTGTAGTTCGAAGAATAATGATGTATTTTTTAAATAAATATCTTTTTGAAGCCACAAGTTTACATTTCGAAAAATAAATTAGTAAATTCGCACTAAAAATAAAATCGAAACTCTGCATATTTTTTTATGCAAATTTAGAATTTTTTTATGCATCTTTCTTCATTCATATATAATGAACCTTAAAAATGACTTTATTGTGCTATTACAACAATCCAAATTAAATTATATCACATAAATAAATATTCGTTCAAGAATTTTATTTTTATTTTTAATAAAGTTTCTCGGACGTTTGATGTCATGGCAACAGTGAAAATATTGAAAAAAAATGGAATTTGCATGCTATTTCAATGTAGATTAAATTTTAAGTTATTTAAATTTCAAATTAACTTCTAATTAAATTTTTGTAATGAAATTTGGAATGTAGCCTAAACTGATTTTTTGCTTCAAAATGACGTATCCCACTTGCTTGTGAGACCTGCGTTTCGTTCTGTGAAAGTGGGTGACAGACGGACAGACAGACAGACAAACGGACGGACAGACGGACTGAACGATTATAAAACCTTCCACTTTTTACGTTATAAACGTAGAGTGGAAGCTAAAAAAGAAAGGAGACTTGGATTTTTTTTATAAATTGTATTTGCTTGAGGTTTTCTAAGGAATTGTGAGGGAACAAACACCAACATCCAATCACACAATTTAAGAATTCAAACTGAAACTATAGTCTTGAATATATGTATAGAAGTAATTCATGGGAAATTTAACAGCATATCAAATTTAAACTACTTTTATACATTGATTTGAGGGCATTCTTGCCTTAAAACTTGGTTGTAAGAAAGCATTATTATGCTGCTGTGAAAATGTAAACAACAGATTCCAATTTAAACTTTACAATCTATTTAGGTCTATTTCAATAACCAAAGTCACTAAAAATCTCAAAACAGCGATTTCTAAGCAACAAATACCAAAAGATCCAAAGCTTTTATAGTAGGTTTTGTATTTAATCTAATCGACGCGTGTTTGGAAAGCTGTAGGATAACAAACCGAGAGCTGTAGGATAACAAATCGCGTGATGACACATGAATATTGCCCATTCACCGACTCCAAATCCCTTATTTCGAATTCCGCAATATACATATGAAGATCTCATACCTTTACCACCGGATTATTGGATTCCTACCACCACCTTTTCCTGAATACGACGATGTAGCTTACTTATCCTTACCCTTAGGAAAACTATGGAATCTAGAATTCTTTGTAGACTTTTAACATTTTTATAAAATGATTATGATACAGTTTCATTCATTCTTCTCAAATGGTCAATGGATTTTGGAGTAAAGTAGTACAGTGGAGATCGCCAGAAATTCGCCGACTCCAAATTCAGATTATCCTCATTCATAGAAAAACTATGCCTTCCAGAACTCTTTATAAAGTCTTTTTGTCCATTTAAACAAAAAATAAGACTTAAGTGTTTATGGACGGCACAAATGAAGTAAATGAAACAATGCATCTCATAAGTCGTTATAAATTAACATATTGAAAAAATTTAGCTCTAACAAGTAGAAACGCACTATACTGCGGGGACATTGCCATAATAGTATAAATACCGTTCAAGTTCAACCTGGATTCGCCCGAATTAAACTAAGGAACCAGAATTAAACAGTGAAAAGTTCGCTTCTGATTGATTAAAATCCAGCCATACTTTTCCTATTGCTACTTTTTCCAATCTTATGAAACAAATTTCTCTACCTCAATAATAAGTTAGAACAAATGAACCACAAAATTACCTACAGAAGCTTTACGAAAATGTTGAAACACAAAAAAGTAGCACACATAATTTCTTACTACAACTCTCAACTGATACCTAGCTCTGTGGCGTGACAAATAGAGACAAGAATGATTGGTTACTTCTGTCAGTACTAGGGTATGACAGTGATTGCGCCCTCTAGAAGGGAAGGGCGTAGGCTATATAGCCAATTACCCCGCTCGCCCAGTACTAGGGTAACCTTACACTCTAAAAACAAAAGAGTGAAATCCAGTCATATGAGAGAAGTGCATTTTTGACACTGGAAAGGAGTGAAAATTAACTCAGACTGAGTTAAAATCACTCGTTTGGAGTGATCCTGTCGGAGTTATAAATAAACAAATGAGTGAAATCCACTCCAATAGGATAAGTGCATTTTTGACACTGAAAAGAGTGAAAACTAACTCAGACTGAGTTAAATTCACTCGTTTGCTTCAAGAATGTAGGTTTCCATATTACCCCCATGTTTCCATATTTGTACCATCTGCTCAATTATAATTTCTTTGTTCAATGAAAGTCAAGCGCACATATTTTAAATTGTTTATATTTGCTCAAATGAAATTTTTAAGACAAAAAACAACAACAAGAAAATGAAAAGTACACTCTTAAAACAAAAGAGTGAAATCCACTCCAGTTGGAGAAGTGCATTTTCGACACCCTAAAGGCATGCATATTTTCTCAGACTGAGTTACAATCACTCGTTTGGAGTGATCCTGTCGGAGGTTTAACACACAAATGATCCGCTCCAAAAGGAGAAGTGCATTTTCCAGTCTGGAGGAGTGAAATCCACTCAGACTGAGGTAAATTGGGAGTGTTTGTTTTAAGAGTGTACATTATACAATCATAACATATGCATGCGATAATACTGAAATTTTATATTCATATTCAAACTCTCAAATTTTAATCGATTTTTTTATCTGAAGGTTTTATAAATATTAAAAACTGGTTTAAAAACTAATAAAACTATTTGTAAATGTAAAGAAAACGAAATTAATTAACTTTGGCCTTTACGAATCTTCTAAGCTCCTTATTCTTTGCTATCATCTAAACACAAGCGACTTCTCGATTTGAAATTTATCTACACTACAACAAGCCTTACTATCAAATATCTTAGATGAAATGTAAATTATAATTTAAAACACAAGTTACTACTATACAAAAACCATTTAAAAAAAAGGCAAATAATTAGTTTTTCGAAAATATAAGAATCATTTATCTAACACAAAAATTCAAATGCAAATACAAGAATGGCTTTTGAATGCATCTTTAAAGGAAAAATATTAGAATTTGTATTAAAAGAAACGTACATTAATAAACTTCAAAACTACCATTTATGCAGTTGCAGATTCTGTAATTTCAGTATTATATAACATTTTTTTTATTTTATTTTTTGAACATGAATTGTCCAACTAAGATATATTTTTCCTTTTGTGCCAGACAATTGTGATATTATATTTACAAATTTGCATGATAGCCTGTGAAGTAAGGTTCAAAGCAAATACTCAAATGATATTATGACGTGCTTTTGAAAAAATTAAGTTGCATCCAAAAGAAAACTTTATGCAAAAACCCCTATCATAAAAAACACACTTTTTTGTGATCTGTTATGTTGACATTGAAATGTGCAAGAATTTCTTCTTTTTATAAAATTTGGAAAACTGTACCATTCTGACACAATAGATAACGTAAAATTATACTACTTAGGTGTTTTAATAAATCAAAGGAAATATAATTTAAACTTTACAAAAATATATGTATTTATGGCTACATTAAATTCTTATTTGAAAGTACATAAACTAAGAGTTGCAAATTTCGAAGTTGAACTATCTACATATAAGGCATGTATGATACAATAGTTATTTAAGAAACTAGTAACGAAATTAATACTTTATTAAGCGAGTATCTTTTATTTCACTCGACCTACGGTTTTCGTGAAATAATGACAAGAGCTCAATAAAGTATTATTTTTTACGTGCTTGCTTACAATATTTTTTTTATAATTGCGTGAAAAAAAGCCGACTTTTACATTATAAATTCAATATCAGACGCGTGCGCAAAGCTAGGCTTTTTGAAACAGTGAAAAAAAAGTACTTTTTTTCACCCAAAAGCAGTGAAAAAAAGACTTTGTCGCACTCTTTTTATAAGATGCCAACATTTCAAGTAAAATTTCGATTTGATAATACTCATAAAACCCAAAGATTTATCAACCTGCTGTATTTAAAAATATTATGCGCGTGAATTATTTTTGAATCAATGAATTTTTTTTCTCGCGATGGGAATATTTCTTAAGTCACGCCCTTCGAACTGCGAGTTCATTGGTTGCTTTCTTTGACAAAATGTTGAAACACGCTTATTGGTTTTTTGTAGCGTCACGCGCTCCGAACTGCGAGATCATTGGTTGTTTTCCTTGACATCTCTTAGTCTATTTTAGTCTAATTAGCACGTGAATTATTTTTGAACCAATGAGATTTGATTTTTTTCACGCAATTATAAAAAATAGTGTATGAAACACGTGCGAAAAGTAAACTTTTTAAAACACGTGTCTTTATTTCACTCGCTCGTACCTCGCTCGTGAAATAAAATCCACTCGTTTTAAAAAGCATTACTTTTCGCACTAGTTGCATAAATATCTATTTTATAATTGCGTGAAAAAAAGCCGACTTTTACATTATAATTTCAATATCAGACACGTGCACAAAGCTAGACTTTTTGAAACAGTGAAAAAAAGTACTTTCTTTCACCCAAAAGCAGTGAAAAAAAGACTTTGTCGCACTCTTTTTATAAGATGCCAACATTTCAAGGTAAAATTTCGATTTGATAATACTCATAAAATCCAAAGATTTATCGATCTGCTGTATTTAAAAATATTATGCGCGTGAATTATTTTTGAATCAATGAATTTTTTTTCTCGCGATGGGAATATTTCTTAAGTCACGCCCTTCGAACTGCGAGTTCATTGGTTGCTTTCTTTGACAAAATGTTGAAACACGCTTATTGGTTTTTTATAGCGTCACGCGCTGCGAACTGCGAGTTCATTGGTTGTTTTCCTTGACATCTCTTAGTCTATTTTAGTCTAAATAGCACGTGAATTATTTTTGAACCAATGAGATTTGATTTTTTTCACGCAATTATAAAAAATAGTGTATGAAACACGTGCGAAAAGTAAACTTTTTAAAACACGTGTCTTTATTTCACTCGCTCGTACCTCGCTCGTGAAATAAAATCCACTTGTTTTAAAAAGCATTACTTTTCGCACTAGTTGCATAAATATCTATTTTAAATAGCATGAAAAAAAAGTATTTCTACCAATGAGTGATTTTCATGATATCATTTAGTTTCCATGGCGATATTCGAAAATGCAAATTAGTAAATGAAAAATTGTAAATATTAATAACTACACCGGATCAAATGTTACTATAAATATGCATGTTAATAAAAGTCTTGTTTGTCATGAAATTTGTGTTCTTACTTTTGTCTTATTTAATTTTCTTTAATAATTTTGTAGTACTTGTAGTTTCCATGGAGATATTAGTAAATGCAAAAGTAATGAACCGGTAGAAATAAGTGAGTTTCATGACATCAATTAGTTTTCATGGAGATATTCATGACATCATTTTGTTTTTCTACCAATCAGATACTCTTATTTACTTTACCTCACTAGTGCTGAAATTACTACTTTCGGCACTGTCTGTGACGTAAGCACGTAAATTGTCATTTTCGCAACGGTTTATGAATGAATATGATACAAAAAGTGAACTTTTTTGCACGTTGTTATAAAAATTTATTTAATAAAGGTTGATTTATAAACTATTTTTCAAAACTATGTATTTTTTTATTTGAACCATTTGAAGTTGTCTTTCTGTTCCATCATTTTCATCATGGAATTCATCGCCATAGAGTTATCACTTAAATGGTGATTCCCTTCGTAGAAACCTTTGCTAAAAAACAAACAAAACAACATTTTAATTAGTTTGTTTTAAACTGTATTAATTACTATCAAAGTAAAAAGTTCCATAATTTTAAAGTTTGGAATGGGGTCGTTTCATAGTGAATCTGGCAATTGCTCTGCTGTTTTGTTTTCCTTACTCTCGCATTACTTTTGTTATTGGTTGGTTGGTAGAGATAATCAGGTTTGTGTGCAAACCAACCGCATAAACCTGAATAAAGGTCTACTAACAACCCTACTTAATTGAAAAAAAAAAGTCATTCAAGAGTAAGGAAAACGAAACCACAGAGCTATTGCCAGATTCGCCGTGAAACAACCCCATTACCGTGTCATTGAACGACATACGTTTAATCATTTTGAAAAGAGATTATAGAGAAATAATTTTTTATTATTTCTTTTATAACTGGGGGTTTGCTTACGAAGAATGAGACCCAATTACTTTAGAATTGAAACGAATAAAGATTTTAGATAATATTGTTGTGTATACCATGTATCTATTATAATAGTAGGGGCTGTGAGGCGCCTTGTGATCAGTGTCTTGATCTACGGATCGGAAGGTCCCGCGATCGAGTCCTGGTCGCTGAAAACTCACCGAGTATATGCGGAGTACGTGCTCGTAAAATCTGTTGGGTCCAAAAGTCCTGTGGGCGGTCATTGCGCAGTTTCCCACGGGTACAGGTTCCTGGAGACAATTTACCTCCCCTTCAGGGACATGTCTAAATTGTGGAGGTGGCGCGCGTAGATGGCAGCATCTATCACGTATATGTGTGCGTGTGAGTGTGTGTATTGTGACTGTCTTACTTGACGAAGGTTTATAAGCGGCTCTCTGAGCAAGCACACAAGCCTGAAAATATATGTAAACCAACCAAATCTAATAGTATTCAAAGTCTTTTTAATTTAAATATAAAGGTAAAACGGAAGTTATATCTGTTATGTTGATGCATTGGATGGCATACTATTGGTCTTAAATTTTAGAAATGCAGTGTAAAATTATCTTTGATTTAGATAGTGTTTGGATTTGCTAGATAATTGATGAAATACTCAAATTAAAAAGAATAATTAAAAAAAGTTATTTTTTATGTAAAAACACCTTCCAGGAAAACATCATATAAAATACTAAGTGATAAATAAATTTAAGTAAATAATACTAAATTTTATAAAAATTGATTGAAGAGTAATATATTGAAAGTGATTAATAAGAATATAATACTCACACAGTTTAATGAACAATTCAAATTAAATTGCTTACATAATGAACATAATGCAAGCGTAGATTGAATTTTTCTGAACTTCAGGACATCTATCTTATTAAGAGGAAATGTTTACAAACCAAAGTACCCTATGTTAATCTAATAGAAACAAAAGGACTTTTTAAACCACATTTCTTCGACTGTATAGCATATTTTCACAAGCTGTTTTTGTATGTGATGAATGTAGCTGATTTACACACTATACAGAGCTTTATAAACTACTTATTTTATCTCACTTTTCTGATTTCTCACTTCACTTGAAATTCTAAATTCACTTTTCTGAATTGAATTATTTTTAAAATTTCTAAATTCACTATTTCCGAATTGAATCTGATTTTCAAAGAAATAAGAGAATCTGCAACCGCAAAAATGGTAGTTTTGAAGTTTATTAAAGTACTTTTAATTTTATGCAAATTCTAATATTTTTCATTTAAAGAGGAATTAAAGAGCCATTCTTGTATTTGTATTTTAATTTGGCGTATCAGGTAAATGATTCTTATATATTTTCGAAAAACTTATTATTCATCATTTACAAAAAATGGTTATTGTATATTAGTAATTTGTGTTATAAATTGTAACTTACATTTCATTTAATATATTTGATAGTAAGGCTTGTTGTAATGGAGATAAAATTTAATATATTTGATAGTAAGGCTTGTTGTAATGGAGATAAATTGTAAATTCTGAGGTCGCTTGTGCTTAGATGATAGTAAGGAATAAGGAGCTTAGAAGGTCCGTAAGGAATAAAATTAATTAATTTCGTTTTGTTTACAGTTACAGATAGTTTTAAATAATTTTTATAAAATGAATTATGAATAAATAATTTTGCTATAAAATATTGGAACCAGTTTCAAAACCCGGGATTACAGAGCAATGTCAGTCATCTACATTTTTCATAAACTAAAAAAAAAAAAAACGTTTGTAAGAATATTCGATAAATCCGGAGAAATGCGGCTTAGAAAATTCTATTTTTTTCCTTTGGATCAACCCAGAGATACTTGGGTATACAGAGGTTTGGAGAACTGCGGTCATTTCCTCTTAATGACTATTGGTAAGAAAATTTGACATGTCAATATTAGTTTTTTTTGCATTAATTTAACCATAAAATGTAAGACGAATGAAGACATTCTTATTAAAACATTTATGTAAGACAAATTGAGTCAAATTAAAAACAAATTTTAAAACTTAAAGTAGTTGTTTTTATTCAGTTCGAACGGTATTATTGTAATTCTTCAATGGGCCTTAAATGGGTTAAGTACAAAATGATTCTGCTAAAAATAAAGTGTAAAATGCTTTTAAATATGATAATGATTTAATTTAAATCTCTATTTAAGTTTTTACAAAGCATACTTGTTAAAAGCAAATGCATATGGATATTATGCAAAAAAAATTTAATAATTTGTCATTCTTATCAATTAAAACTTTTACTCCACTTAAAATTCCTACACTTGAGTAAAAATTTACTTCTCTTATATTATGAAATGAAGCTTCAATTTGCAATAAACAAGTATTGATCATGATATTATAAAGTTTCAAAACACACCGTTAAAACTTTTGTGCTTGTTTCCACCGTAATAATGGTTTCTAGTAGTTGCAACGGATATGTAATGAAATTTTTACCACATTTTCGGTGTTCAGTTGAACCATTTGTCAACTTTTTGGAAACAAAAACCTGATTCAACAAAATATCTAAAATATGATGAAATATTTCGTCACGCAGCCGTTGCATCAACTAGGAGCTACATTTTTGGTGAAACCAGGCGCTACATTTTAACAGAGTAAATCATGTGCATAAATACTTACTGGAAATTATATGGGATTGGGACGATGAATACGACTTTTCTTTGAAGGCTCTTGAGGAACAGCAACTTGGCGATTTTTGACGGCCACTTCAACTTGGACAGCAAAGGATGTTTGTATCCAAAAGCTATAGTATGACACACATGGACGCACAGAATGACCATGATACAGTGAAGAACACGCATTTTTTAAGTCTTTAAAGATGCCCTTTTTGGAATAAGATTTTTCGTTCGAATGTATCAGAATGGGTTGTGTTCTATAGAGTAGTAGCTGAATCGAATACAAATTCTTTTGCTGTTTTTATGACTGATACAGTTTTTGATTCTTCATTTAGTAAAAATTTTCTTAAAAGTTTATAATAAGATCAGCTTTTTGAAGGGGATGTTCACAAACGATACTATAACAAGTTCTGTATGACAGCAACTGAAGCAAAGCAACTGAGTTTTGGACTCATGAAACAAGTTCAATAAACAAGGGATTTTAAGACTTTCGTAAATTAAATGTCTTATTCAGAGGAAATTTTTATACGGAAAATTATGTTCAATGGCAGCAGTTGAAAATCAACTCAAAGATTTTTCAATCGCGAATGCATATAGCAATCCTTGGAACTATTCTTTTGATAAAAATGGAATTCCGCAAATGAAATTTCCGAGCAATGGAATAATAAGATGGATTACATCAGGTGCAGCAGATCATCTTTCTCGTAACGCAAATTAAAATCGTTCAATTCTGGACCGTGAAACAATATTTGGCATTCTGCTAAATACAGGATTTTCTTGAACTCTCGTAAATGAAGTTTAAATCTACTGATTAAATAAGTTTTGCACGGTAACAAAGATTAGAAAGTTTGATAGCAATATTTTCAAAGCACAAGACGTCTTCGAATTTGTATACCTCTGATACAATCTTTAATAACACAACAAATATAAGGTTCACTTCATACGCAAAATGAAGTTATGACACTGAAGATAAGAGCCTTAGTATTTTATATACTTATCACACTAATTAATGAAAATCATTTTCTAAAAATTAATTATGGGAGAAGTTGGACAAAAGGTATTCACACGTGAAATTAACAAACAAGCGTAAAATGATAGAGCATTTATGTTTATGGTTCTAATGATGACTTTAACTTTTACAGGGTTTGTGAGTGCTAATATGATGTTTTATATTAGTTCATTACACAGCCGGATCTTTTCGGATACTTATTGTTTCTGTTTGTTGCTTTGTAATGGAAATAATTACTATGTAGGGTCATAGGAATATTCATGTATGTAACATATTGTATAAAAGTAAAGGAAGCATTTTTTGACATATCTCTTGTTAAATAATTTGTGTTCATGTGGATTAAGGTGAGGATTAAACGAAAACTGGATAATTAATGTAAAATTGAACTATCTCTAGTTTAATAAAATGATGCTATATTAACAACCCCATGCGAAATAACGAAGATTTACAAACTACAAATGAATTTGATATCGGAATAGCGTTGAAATTGTAATGAATATATATAGAGAGACGCTCTTTTATATAACTAAAACATAATTATGTATTTAATCAGAGAAAAGTTATATGTGAAGATACAAATCGTTTATTGCAATCGTGTATTCTAACTCCATAAGACATCAATTTTTCGCAAATTAACAAAGAGAAACAAATGACCCTTTGAAGACAGATACACGCATGAAGAAACTATGTAACCTATGTTAGACAATTTTTTTTACTGGTGCATTTAAGTCTTTTCTGTAAAAATTCTCCAATAGAGGGATCTGATTTTCTAAGAATTTTTGGAACTGGCTTCAGAGTTTCTGAAATTTGTAATAAGAAGAATTCGTGTTAATTGCAATTGAAGTAGCATGCAAAGGTTTAAATACAATAGTTGTGATAAAAATTTACGAAATTAACGCAAAGGTTTAAATAAGTTCTCATCATACTTCTAATATAAATTCCCAATATAAATATTTTGTAAAAAATTGTACTTAAGCTTCATTTATTAAGTAACTAAGGTTATAAATTCTGTAAACTCAATATTTATTGCAGCCCAAAGTTTGTTCTTTCATATTGTTAATAAATTTGATTAAAAAAAAAAACAGTATTTTTATTGCTTGGATTCCATAATGTTGAAAAAAGGGCTGCATTTTTGTAATTAAATTATTTTATATGAAAGGGTTTAGTTATTATTTTGGATTTAACCGTGTTAAAATAAAGCGTACAATTATTTAATTAGAATTTTCTGACGCCTAGAAGTCTAATGCTTCAGTGATTCAGACATCCTATTCTACTTTTTAAACAGTTTCAGAGGTCCCCACCCACAACTTGCTCCAATTCTTAACATTTTTCTTTTTATTGATCTATTAATCTACAGGGTGACTCAAATAAAAGGGGATTTGAAGTAGGGATAACACGGGAAATGCTATAAAGTCAAAAAAACAAAGCAAAAACTGGTTTGCCATGTGAAGACATTTATCTCTGCTGTATTAAGCCAAATTATAAGCTTGGAGAATTATTTGCCGGTAACTATGACATCTTCACATATGCACTGATATGATCAAAGAGTTCTATAGTAGGGTAGATACTGAACCTGTCAACAGCACCATGGACCAACACGGAGACGATATAGTGGCATGTGGGGCCCGATGGCTGAATTTGGATCGCAGGCCATAACGCTAGCAGTCAACGCGCTGTAACGGGTGCGGGTTCGATTCCCGCCTTTGCCCTAAGTGTACTTGCGTTCTCAGTATCAAAATTATAAATTAACTAGCACTTTTGCCACTCTATTCGGGATCCGTAGTGAACCATGGCTGCCGATGGCAGCTCAGTACAATAGTACAACGTTCCTCTACAATACTATAGGTGCGTTTACATGAGCCATCGAATCCACGGATTGAAGAGCAAACTCAGCAATTTTTCCCTCTTGGGGATTTTCTCCCAGACAGAACCGGAATTGCAGGGTTCATTGGGGGTTTCGCAAACCCTCTAATGAAGGAGGGTTTGATGTTTCATACCATGGATTCGTCCACAGACTATCATTTGGGTTAGAAATCCTCCTCGACCTCTTTTCCCCTAATAGGGATTTTGGCATTCCATGGATTCGATGGCTCATGTAAACGAACCTTACGTCTGGAATCGTAAATAGTCCATGTGCAGATCTAGTCTAGTAACAACCAAATGAACCAATGGACGGATAGTTTCTCCAAGTGAAGCCATTGAATGATTTAACCCTCTAATGTATGAATTTTTTTTTCATCCCCAAAAAATATATATGAATCTTTAATACTCATATACATTATGGGAAAAATATTGAAAAAAAATTAACTGCATTAGAATTTAAATAATTTCAATTTTTAATTTTTTTCCCATATTACAAAAACCAACTACAAAATTCCAATTTTGATAATAATGACTAGAAAACTACTAAATATATTTCAGAATAACCCTCTTTAACTACAATTAATTTTTCATTACAATTTATTTGTATTTGTATTAATATTGTTATACTTAGAATACTGCCAAAAACGTAATTTCCCAACAGTTAATAACCTCACTCATTAATTTTGAATACATTTTTACTATTGTCATCTATGAGGGTTGTTATTAACTAAAACTTCAAAATGGAATGTAATAGATGAAAAAAACCCACAAATTTGTCGAGAGGGAGGTCTACTTTAATAGAATAAAGGGGATTAGGTAACTTGTTACCAAACGGTAACAGTATGCATTAGAGGGTTAAATAATTTCTGAATTCTACTTGGGAGTATTTTAGGTGCCTTTAATAGTTTTTCTTTCCAAGCATTTTCCTGCATTTGTAGCTCCATGCCGAGGCAACTTTTATTTGCACCACCCTTCATTTAAATATAGGTTAAGACAGATAACTTTAACTATGACGCTGGAAATCTGTCCCGTTGGCTCTTTAATGACTTATACGATCTGAATTGAGAAAACTAGAGCATCAAATACAGACTTGACACTTTTTTTCGTTTTATTTTTTAAAATTTATTTTTGATTTTTAAAAAAAGTGTTTATTATAAAACTACAATGTTTTGTCTGTTCCAGTTTTCTTCAAGTTTTGAAAACTGTTTCAAGATATTAAATTTATCTATTTTTCCGTAACACTAAATCCGTAACACTTAAGTCCACAACATTTATTTTATAAGGAAATGCAAATAAATTCATCAATGGAAATATTTTAAAACAAAATTTCGAATAAAAAAAGTACTCAAGCAAATAAAAATAATAATTTTTATTTAGGTGAAAAATAAACTGTACAAATGAGTCGAACAACATGCGAAAAAGGTTTAGCAGTAGACATAAGTATTTACACACAACAAGAAAAATGATGGAATTGTTCGAGAAAAATTCATTTGTAGTAAATGAGTTTATGATTGTACTAGATTAGAACTTTTAATAGTGAATAAACATTTTTTTTAATCTTTAGTATCCTCCTCCATGATGTTCAAACCCGTGATGTTCAATGTGATGTTCATGATGCTTCTTACTGAAAAGATAGGAAAATTATTAATATTAGGAACACATATTGATGGAAGAATAAGATGGTGTTATGAATGTCGAAGAAATATTATATTAAGGAGTTTAAATATACAATTTTGGAAATCTAAACTTAAATGGTACCGTGAATTATTTTTTGAATTTGTTTAGTTTAAAATTATGCCTTAATATAAATTAATATTGTTATTCATTTTCTAAAAAGAATAGGAGAGAATATAGTAAAATTGAACAACTAAACAACAACTAAACGCATTTTTAGTTTAAAAAAGCCCCCAAAATTTAACAAAAGAAAGTAAACATAATATTATGCACTATTTTTAAAAAAAAGTATCTAAAGGGAAATTTAAATTCACGAGTTTTTTTAAAATCTGTTAATTATCAGCTCACAACTTTGGGGTATTTCCTGTGCTATAATGGCATCTGTTAAATAGTAATATGCATCACTTTAATTATCATATATCGCCTATTTTGTTTGGTTGAATCAACATCACACCTGAGCTACATGAGGCAATTGACGACGGGCTTCCTAATTTAGAACTACACTCTTAAAACAAAGGAGTGAAATCCACTCCTGTAGGAGAAGTGCATTTTCGAGACTGAAAGGGAGCGAATATTAACTCAGACTGAGTTAAAATCACTCGTTTGGAGTGATCCTATCGCAGATTCAACATACTAAGGATCCACTCATGTAGGAGAAGTGCATTTTCAGCACTGGAGAAGTGAAAATTAACTCAGACTGAGTTAAAATCGCTCGTTTGTTTTAAGACTGTATGGTCAAGTTAGACTGTATGGTCAACCAAAACCTGAGTTTGCACCCAACGCAGCAGTAAATCGAGATCTTCCAACGGTGAGGCACCAAGATCTTCCAACGGTTTAGGACCACGACGGATTCAACGTGCACCAGATCATATACGGCACTATTAATTGTCAGGATAGATATTTGAGAAGAGGATCCGTTATTATAATTATCTAAACTCCCCAGAAGGTATCGTACCTGTCCTGAAGCCTTAACCCAGCACACCAAATCGTTGCATATGTTCTATTCAATTGACTCAATGGCATTGTCAATTATCGCAAACAAGTGAAAATATGACATATTCAATTTAACAATTATTTAGTTTAAAAAATTTGCACATTTGTCTTTAAAGTGCACCAATATGCATTAAATTCATCTAAAATATTAGTAACGCTTAGTAACTATAAAAATCACAGCTTATTTTTAGTTTCAAAATGAAAAACCTATATAAAAGTAAAAATGATTTCTTAAGCGTTGAAATTAAGAGGGTTTTTACTAATTAATCAGAAACATTATCCGAAGACGATTTTGATCCTAAAAATACAATTCAGCAAACTTGAAAAATATTAAAAAAAATAGATACTATGATTTGAAAAGTCAGTTCTAACTTAGTTTCAAAAATAAATGCTCCCAAATACATTGTCTTTGCTACAATTGTATTTTAAAACCATTATTAAGTTTTGCATTCCAATGCAAAACAAATAAAAAAAAGCACAATACATTTATTTAAATTGAAACCTAACTCTATAAAGGGAAAAAATATGGTAAATGTGTAACAGCTTGGGTAAATATTTGGCTTAAACACACATTCAGTTGTATGGGAAATGAAAAATAAGCACATAAAGTGAAATTTCAATTTTTAGGAGACACATTTTATGTAACAGTACAAATAATACTATTTAGTATTACTCAAACTTTGAACTAGTTTGAAAAAAGATATTATTTATTACTACTAACATTTGGCAGCTAAAGCCATGTGGTCATTTTCCTCTAAATTTAAAATGATAATTTTGTGCAGTTTCTTCCATACGTAATAAATAAAATTTAAAAAAAATGCAAATATACACGATAATTCTTTCAATTTAAAGATAATTGGATTTGAATTTATTTTGCCTTTTTTATTGACTTTCTACAACAATCTAATTCAAAATATTTTTTCAAAACATTTCCTGACCCTCCATTACAAGGAAAATATTTTAGTATTTCTATCTATTATTATTAATAATTCTATTAAAGTCTAAAATATTTTTATTATTTTATATATTTAAACTGAACACTAATGCAGTCTTTTGGAGATGGTATCATGTATTGTTCCCGTAATAACCATTACTTAGAGACTATCAATTTAGTCAAAATACAATAAAAATGAAATTAAATCCATAAAAGTAAAGCATCAGACTTCATTTATTATTTTGAATTTTCAGTGTAAATCAATCCTTTCACAATAATGGACAATCTTTAACACATAACACTACTTTTTAATTTTGTTTATAAAAATATTTAAAAAAAATACGACTATGTGAGTTTTCCTTTGTTCTCTAGAACGGGATTGGTTTTTATTCTTGGCGCATATTTTTACTGCAATATTTTTTATTTATTTGAATAATAACAAAATTCAATGCATTTTTAAATAAGGTTTTTGGAAACTATAGGACAAATTGGATGGACTTTATAAAGTGAATTTATAGATTTTTCATGGGTTTTATTATTAGACACAGCAATATTTTAAAAATTCACTGTAAATGTTTTACTGGTTAAAGTTCAGATAAATAACGATTGCAGTAATAAAGCATATCAAAGTTAAACGGTATACCCCATTAGTTAACTGTAACCCTGGTAGTTTTTATCCACCACTTTTATTTTATAGACAATTTCAAACTGGGTACTCAAAAAATAATTATCTAGACCAGGGGTTCCCAACCTTTTTGCATCAGCGTACCACTTGACTTTTTAAGAAATTCTGGCGTACCACCAGACCTAAATATTTTAATAAACGTATAATATATTTACTCTTCTAAATATGTTCAAAGGTTTTTTTGAGTAAAATTCCTGAGAAAACTTCGTATTTAATGGTTGGACATTTGTTTATTTATGACATGCTTATAATAAAGAAGTAAAAAGATTAAAATGGTAATAAAAACAGTTTTGTTTATTACCTAAAGGTCTAAAAACATACAAATAAAAAATAGTACAACCTCAGCAAAATCCGATTGAGAAGTTAATTAAAAATTTCCTTCTTAAAATAATGTTAATGTTTAAAATAATGAGTAATATGCTTGCATGCTCACTGCACATTCGTACCGAAGCTATTGATAGCATCAAGTTGCTCACATCACTCACGCGTACCATCTGAAAGATTCCCACGTACCACCAGTGGTACGCGTACTACCGGTTGGAAACCTCCTGATCTAGATAACCCTCTAAATCTTTTATCTGAGTATTAAGCTGAGTCACATTAAAACAATATTTTTTAGGCAAACAAATTAAGTCTTTAAACCATTTTTTTAAAAAAAATCAATTATTAATAAATGTTGACTGCACGGCAACTTATTCGAGGGTAAGACCGCTCTTGGGAGCCATTATGTCATGTTATACTTTGCCAGGGAGGTATTATGGTTAAACCCAAATATTTTATAAACACAGAAAAATATAAGACAATTTGTCCTTTTTTAAGATATATTAATATAATATTTCTTCTCAATTAGGTTATTTAAAAATAAATGTATATTCGATTTTTTAAACTAACCATATAGAATATATTCATAAGTAAAATAAATATAGTAAACCCTCGCTATATCGCACCTCGTTACTTAGCGCATTCGGATATATTGCGCCTTGCATCATGTCTCCATTTTTTTTAACTCTATTTTTTTAATAAGTATTTTTCTTAAAATCTTGATCAAGATTTTAAACACGAAAAAAAAAATCAAAGGAAAACAGGTTTTACGAGAAAAATCAAAGCAGCTAACTTTAGATGGATTTTTTTTACTAGAAAATGAGTTAAAAATGTATAGTATCATTTGTGCAATACTGCGTAATGTTCATAATTAAGTATAATAGTCCTTTTTAACTTTTGCTTCTTTTTAAAAGAAGTAATGCTATTTAACATGATTTAATATCTAGTTTTATCTTTCAAACACATGCTGTTCTTTAGTTTAAAAACTTTGTAGAGAGCATAAATACATCAAAAGTATAATATTTTTCAAGTTTCTCGTTATATCGCGCATTCGATATAACGAGGGGTTGTTGTACAAGGGAAAATTATTTAAAAAAAAGTTATGTTTTGACGAATTCTTATTTTTAGGTGCCTTATTCCCTTTCATTTGGAGAATCTTTAGCTTAAAGACTTTTTTTTAAAAAGAGCCAAAGGCCACACTCACTAACTTTTGAGCGGACCCTTTAACATTGTTAGCAAATACATTTTTTGCAGAAATAAATAGTTCAATAAATGAAAAAATAACAAAACTATAATTTAAATTAAAAAAATTATAAATTTATTTAATTAAATAAGACATATCACTTACTGAACCATGACGGGTACCGGGAGGGGTACTACCAGCAGCTTCTTCTTCTTGAGGGCGAGCTTAGCGAGCCACAGAGCTTTCATGATCTTCTTCTTGTCAACGGCCAACGCTTGAGTCTCCTCCACTACACCAGGACTCAGCAGAAGACATAACAAGAGTAGACACGAAAATACTCGAGAGTTCATGATTTTCTTTACGAGTTTAATAGGGCACGGGGCTAAAAAGATAAGAAACTATTGTAAGTTTAATGAGAAAAATCCGAAATTAATTCAACATAAAAAAGTATTTTTTTCATCAATCAATTTAGTTATAATTTGTGTACCTTACATTTAACTTTTCAATAAAAAAACATCCAAGTGCAATAATCTAAATTTTTAAAAGCTTTAGCTCTATAATATTTAATAATCATAAAAATGTATAAGAGTGGTTGACCGATGGAAAGACGTACATAGTTATTTAATATTAGTTTTTACTTTTCCGAATGAGGAAGGTTAAAATCTGAAGTTTAAAAGCTGAAATCAACTTACACATAGGTGATAATGCACTGTTCAAAATGGGCATTTAAAAGAGAGCTAAAGTTATTCAATTTGAATACTTTACTGTCGAAAAATGGGTCCAGGAAATAGTTAACTGTCAGCCCTTCAAAGAACGAATTAAAGCCGAGAATGTACACTAAAGAAAGCAGAGAATGTACACTAAAGAATTTTAGAATTATTACACAAAAATTTTAGTGTATAAAGATTAAATTTATTATATATGAAAAAGTACAGTGATTATTAGTTGAATATTGCATCTGCTTTATGTAGAATTTAGTACTTGAAATGATTTAAAATCATGCTTATTTCTCTCTAAGTATAACTTTACATAGATATAGTAAATCCTTTCGTCTTTCGCCATGATGACAGATAATAAGTCAAAGTGCGCTAAGTTTTTTTTTAAAAATAATTTTCTACAATTAAGTATCCTTTTATCTTTAAAGTAAAACATTATTCAATAAATTTTTAAAAATTAGTATACATTGTAAATCTTTTCTCTTACCTGTTGGAATGAGAGGCAAAATTGATTCTGAATCAGTTCCCGCCCTTCGAAAGCTTTTATACCAGCAACTCTTCTGTCCACAAACGAAGAAAAAAAATGGCCTCTTCCTGGTTTTCAGGCCTCTTCCAAAATACACATTTTGCAGAAGCATTTCGCAAACGATAATTGCTCCACTTTCTATCGTTTCTTATCGAGTTTATCGATATATTTAGAACCCATCAGACATTCGAATCGACCCCCTATGGTTCCTCTGGAATTCACTTTCGGGGGGTTTGATTTTGAGGAACACTTTCCTTTGTTTACCCTTAGGATAGAAGGCAGACGTCTTCAAGAATATCCTGAAGTCGGTCTTGAAGAAAAGAACCAAGTAGAACTGATAGTATTATCTTAAGAAATTTATTAGCATTAATATTTATTAATTCTGTATCTCATAAATATGTATGGATGCTCCGGTAAAAGCGGCCGAATTAGTTTTGTAACTACAGTTTTAAGATAAGAGATATGTACAATAATACAATGTCATCTAACTTTGTATTGAAGTAAAATAAATAAAAGTAAATAAACAAAGTTCAATATTAAAACATCGGAAATTTGCATTTTCTATTAAAGTAAATAATTATATCAAGCCATAGATCACACTTATTTTAGCTGAAAATAAAATCCTGGAGAATACAAATATATGCTTTTGCAGTCAAGCGAGGAGGTTGATAAAAATCAATAGATTGATAACAAACCTATTAAAGATTAATTACCATATGTGGTTGATTTCATACGAAAAAACTTTAGATTTTGTGTCCCTTTTCAATGCCCTTTCATGAAAATATACTTTTTTTAAAAAAAATTTCTTAAAAATTTTTTAAAATTTAAAATACTCACAAAGAACAAAAATTTATCAATTACTACAAAATTATTACAATAAAGTTGTGCCCCTAAAATTAATATATAGGAAGGATAAAATATTGGCCGTGAAAAAAAGTATAGTTTTAGGATATTCAAAATAGTTAAGAGTAGGGAAGCTCTAGATTGTATGTAGTTCAATTTTTGCATTCATATACTCTTTGTGCGTGTGTGCAAGCACATTTATATAATGAAACATTAAAAATGTACTAAATAAATTAGCTGCGCTATAAAGGATTTTTATTTTAGAAAATACCTGGTTCCTTTCTGCGTACAGCTTCCTTCTCTCTTCTTCCACATTGTTAAAAAGTGTGAATTAGTCTTCACACTCGAGTAACCAGGTTAAACGATAGCATAGAAAAACTGCAAGAACCGTTGTTCTTTTCCGGAACCTAAATATAACTCCTTCTCTGCCTAGATAAAAATGTAACTGTCATTTGTTTCAAAATTCATCCCTTATTTTATATTTGTATAAGCCGGCTCAATGGTTAACGTGTTAGCCCTTGGAGATGGTGGGCTCGGGTTCGAGTCCCGGTCATGGCATGGATGTTTGTGTCCGTCAATAAATGTTGTTATTTGTCTATGTGTTGTGTCGTCTCTTTCTTTGTGTGTCTCTTGTGATTGTGTCATTTCTGGGGTTGAATACAATAGACCTAAGGTCGCAGTGTTCGGCGAACTTGCCACCCACTAAGAAAGTCTTAAGTCATAAGTCATATATTTGTATAAAGATTGTCAAATATGTTTATTTTTAAATATAAATTTTTAGACATATATATTTAAAGACAAAATGTAAATTTTAAAAGGAACTCATTTTTTTTTATCTTCATATAAAGATACCCTAAAATTTTTCTTTCCAAAAATTCTCAGATAACGAAGTTCTATCCGACTTCCATTGCTGCTTTTTTGTTCGATCGGTGTTTTTTTCCCCTTAAGTGATATTGATTCACTAATCAAAGCCCGAGAAAGAATGTATTTTCATTCAGCATTTCTATTGCAACTCAAGCCGTAAAATAGGTCCGCTCTTATTTTTGAAAAAATCAAATTTATTCTCACTTAATATTCTCAAATATCGTTTTGTCAAATTAACGAAGCGCAGTGAAGAAACTTCTTTGATTGATTTAATTGTTTACTCAAGAGAATTTTTTTTAACGTCTGATAAAATAGGATGTACTCTCCTGCTGTTTCCATTTCCTAGAAAAAGAAAGTGAAAATATTATTTCGTTGTTGCCTGACAGTTAAAAAAGATGGATTAATTCTGGTTTGTCAATGTTTGGATAGCGGATTAGATTAGGATAGAAGCATCATATATTTTACAATTAAGTGTGTAATAGGAATGGAGCAGGTTTTGTTTTTGTACGAAAACTATTGAGGATGAAAAGATGTCAAGAGTAAAGTATAAAGAAAACATTGCACATTTCAGTCGAAAGGGAGTTCTTTTAGAGAATTTTTGTATTTGAAAATCAATGGATTAAGGAAGTAATGGAGAAACGGAGCAATAGCATGTAAAGTCACAAACCAACAACAGTTAGTGTTAGAAAGCAAACTTATCTTCTAAAACTTTTAGTTTATCCCAATTATTTTGCATTGTATACTTAAGGGGGAATGGACGGAGGGTGTCTAAAGCAAAGTGTTTCATTGTTAATCCAATGAAGAAAAAAGTATTTTCCCTGCCAAATTCTCAGGCTGCATTGAATATTTTTACAAACGGATTTTTTAAGTCATATATGTAGTAGGGTGTATCGAAAAAAACAAGTTTTTGATATCCAATTTGTAATAGTGCGGAAAAGTTGCCTTATGTTATTGTTAGTATCTGTGCAAAATTTTATTGATCTGAGTTAATATCTTCAGTTGCCTCTCAGACCATTAATTATGCAAAATTAGCTAATTTCATTTTTTTTTCTTAAAAATTATGAAATCGGAATCCTTAATTTTAATAGTGCGGAAAAGTTACATTATATTATTGTTAGTATGTGTGCAAAATTTTGTTGATATGAGTTAATATCTTTAGTTGCCTCTTGAGACCATTAATTATGCAAAATCCGCTAATTTTATCGTTTTTTCAATATATTTCTTAAAAAAAATTAAGAAATTGAATTTTTAAATTTCACCAGTGCCGAATAATTGCCATAGTGCTCCTTAGAGCGTGTGCAATTTTTTATTGATGTTGATTAATTTCTTCAGTTGCCTTTGGGGGCTGCATATCTGGCCAAATTAGCGAATTTTGCATAATTAATGGTCTCAGAGGCAACTGAAGAATCTAATCAACATCAATAAAAATTTGCACACGCTCTAAGGAGTAATACGGAAATTATTCGGCACTGGTAAGACTTAAAAATACAATTTCTTAACTTAAAAAAAAAATATATTGAAAAAACGATAAAATTAGCAAATTTGGCATTATTAATGGTCTCAAGAGGCAACTAAAGATATTAACTCAGATCAACAAAATTTTGCACGCATACTAACAATAATATAAGGTAACTTTTCCGCACTATTAAAATTAAAGATTCCAATTTCATAATTTTTAGGAAAAAAAATGAAATTAACTAATTTTGCATAATTAATGGTCTGAGAGGCAACTGAAGATATTAACTCAGATCAATAAAATTTTGCACAGATACTAACAATAACATAAGGCAACTTTTCCGCACTATTAAAAATTTGATATCAAAAACTTGGTTTTTTCGATACACCCTAATATGTAGCCTACTTGCAGGTCCCGACAATCCCACTTTTTGAAATTGGTTCGAATATTTTTTTTAAATTTTGAGTAAATAATTTAACAAACAGTATTCGAAGCAATTTAAAAAAGTGGGATTAGAGACCTTTATTATAAAATTTTTTTTGGTAAAAATATTCAATACAGCCGGAGAAATGTGGCACAGAAAACAGTTTTTCCCCTTTGGATTAACGTTGAGGCACTTGAGGTTGGAGACCCCCGGTCTAGCGCGCCCATTTCCCTTTATATTTTGCTGATATCAGACTGGGGATGGGATCAAAATACGACCTGATCTGAATACTGACGACATCAATCCGTATTTGTTTAAAGTTATGTCCCCTTATACCAGTAGCTGACGAATGAGCTTTTCACACCCCGGTGCAATATGATGCCAACTTAATGCCCTCTTGGCCACTATCGATCTACCGTGCATTCATTAAATCTAATAACCTTTTTGAGGTGGATCTAGAAATTTTTAAAATATCGAGAAGGGATTTCCATACGTATATTCACTGAAAATGCATCGGGTTTAAAGTAATAGCAATTACTGCCGGCTCGCTGGCTCAATGGTTAGTGTACTAGCCTTAGGAACTGGTGGGCGTGGGTTTGAATCCCGGTAAAGGCATGGATGTTTGTGCTTATAAATAAATGCTTTTATTCGTCTATGTGTTTGTGTCGTCCTTCTCTGTGTGTCTCTTGTGACTGTCTCTTCTGGCGCGCTGGGTAATGGGCTATAAAGCCTACACTCTCCCTTCTAGATGGCGCATTCACTGTCATTTGTCAAGAGCAATTACTGCTTTAGAAAAGATAAAATGCGACAATTTGTTTTTTTACTCTATATTAACTATAATTTTTACTTCATTTAACGACACTGTTAAGCTTTTCGTCACTTATTTGATGGAGTTTTTATTTCACTGATGCAAAAAAGTTAGGCACATTGGAAATTCGGAATAATTGTGGTTATTCATTTAATGCCATTACTATTTTAACAGGTAATTTTAAAAATCGATTTCAGTAAAACTAATTAAATGCAATGAAACAACTTGGATTTTCTTTTTAGTAAATCCGTTAATTATTTGAGTTCGTTTGCATCATAAGGGTTGTTTATAACTACCACGTGATATCAATTGATTAATAATAGTTACATTGAATGTACGTTTAAAGGACTACGCCTTTTAAACTTGTTTACTTTCTTCCTGAAAACTATTTACTTGGAAATTCTAATTTAAATTTTCCTTAATTTACTTCTAAATGTGCGAATGTATTCGAGGTTCACTTCAAGGTTGAGGCCACTCACGACGTTGAATAATAATAACGTCGTGAGTGTTTTTCTTTATGGGGCCCGGAAGGCCGAGTGGTTAAGATAGCCATCTCCGCTAATAGTCTGTGTACGGTACCGGGTCCGGGTTCGATTCCCGCCTGTGCTCTGGGTGTAATTTCTCTCTCTGTGACAGTAAAAATTCTTTCTGTGTCGGTCTTTGTCGAAGGTTGAAAAGCGGATCTCTGATCAAGCATACTAGCCGGAATATATGTATTTCTTTTTACATTAATATACATTTTCTTTTCACGTCAGAACCTCATAGGGAAACTTCAGCAGGTGTTCGAGGGTATCTAAATGTCTGCGGTACAAAAAATATTTAAAAAATAACATTTTGATGGTAGCGTATGCATGTTTTTAAGGTTCTTCAATGGTTCCTTCAGCCTTCAGCACATACATTAAAGGTTCATATTATTGAAAAATTATATAACATCGAAATCATGTTTGCATATTTAAAAAAATAAGAGTATTTTAAAAGTCTAACAAATAAATAAGATCATATTTAATTAAATCTTAATTTAACGCAAACACTAACTATTTACATATCTGAAAATATTAACTACTTCAAATATTGTTTGCCTCCTTAACATTCGTTTAAATTGTTGAAAGAATACAATCTCAGCCGGGGATTTGGAAAACTAAACAGTCAGACTTTTAATGCAACAAAAGATAATCGTAAAAAATATCACACTTTTAAAATTGTCCGACCGTTGCCTTTTTCAAGATAGGGAGATCTTATTAAAATCGATTACCAAACTTTTTGAAGTTGAAATAAAAGTTATTTTTATATTTATTTCGGAATGCCTCAAACTATCGCCTAGTACAACCAAAGTAATTAAATTAAACATAACCATTGAAACATAAATTCTATATATTAGTAGTAAAATAGCCAATATTTATTGCTATTTCTATATGAAAAAGGCCCCTTTTCTAATAGCTAACAGAATTCAAGCTTAACCAAGTTTTTACTGGCGCGTGGAGTGTAACATAAAAATCCAATGCGTCATCCTAATTTTTCTTCCGATGGGGGGCTATGGTTAAACGAACCATGAAATATCTTCTTGCTTCGGTAAGTTTTTATGTGCGTTACATAAACGAACTGAGCTGTAAAGTTGTTTTTAGTGATATTCTTACGAATGGGGAAATAAAGGATTGGTATTTGTTGGTGATGAGGATTTTAGTAAGTTGTTGTTTGGGATAGATATATTGCACCTTCGAATGCTACACTCCTTGCCAACCTAAGTTGGGTAAATAGAAATATGCTATGGAGAAGATCCTTTCGCGCATGTAAAGAGTTCCATAAATTATTTGTGAATCCATCTAAGAAAAATGTTTAAAACATTAATTTCGTTTAAGGTCTAACAGATTTGAATATTATTTGAGAAAATTTGGCAATTTTATCAGAATGAAAAGTGTATTTTGGTAAATTGTATACAGATATTTTTTTATGTAAATATTACAAAAAAAAAAAAAACGAGTTTCAAACTAATGGACCAATCGCTCGTTCCCCCCTGCCTTTTTACTATTTGTTCTTACCCAAGTTAGGTTGGCACGGAGTGTAGGTATATAAAATGTTAATGGTATAATACACAAACAATATCAATATATTATTATTAGAAGTTATCAGAGGCTGTTGATTTGCAACGGTTGCATAATTTTTTTTATAAAATATATATATTGCATATTTTTGTGTGGTTGCATATTTAAAAAAATAAATAATTTTTTTTAAAAGCTAAAAGATTGAAATAGACGTTTTATTTTAAAAACACATTATCACATCATTTCTTTGCAATTTTCAAAATGTTTTTTGCTTGAATTAGCTTCATGGAGTCCTGATAAAAATTGTAATATTAACACCTAGAATATAACCTAGTTACATCATAAAGTAACCCGCATAACCTAAATTTGTCAAGCAGTTACCGAGAAAATACTCAGAAAAAAAATCGGCTTTCTGTACTGGGTTGTCATCAATACTTTATTATCAATAGTCCTAAATGTGTAGTACAAGTAAATCTAATTTTAACTTATTTGATTGAATTCGCCAACATAGTTGTTTAAAATGAAAATGCCATTTTCAAAATCGGTTAAGTTTTCAAATCCCCGATAAAATAAGTGAGCGAAATTGAAAAAGTGTTTTCACTGAATAAGGGTTTAATATTTCCAAATGTGTAGTACAAGTAAATATAATTTCTACATATTTGATTAAATTTGTGTAAATAGTTCTTCTAAAATTCTAAAATTAAAAATTATCAAATTCCTCTCCCCCCAAAACAAAAACAACAATCAAGACAACATAATTGTATAAATAGCTTTCCCTGCATAAGGGTTTAATTTTACTTTCTCTAGATTATTTTTATATGTATTTTATTTATTTTCATGATGTAGAATGATTTGAAAATACTTTAAGATAATATACGGTAAGATTTAATAAAAATAAAGATTTTACAATGGGGAGCATATTATAGGCCAGGGGTTCCCAACCGGTGGTACGCGTACCACTGGTGGTACGCAGGAAAATTCTAGGTGGTACGCGTGACTGATGCGGCTACATGATACTATTAACTTCTATACGATGAGCAGTGAGCACGCAAACATAATACTCATTATTTTAAAGAGAAATTTTTCTGGATCGGATGTAAAACCAAGTACAATTTGAACTCCCTGAAGCTCCGTTATTTTTTATGCCATTTGTTAGGGGTACTTGTGTGAGAGTGGATTTGCTGAACTCCTGTATTTAAAAAAATAAACATAGAAGCCAAAATAAGTGTTGAAGAGGAATTTTAGAAGAGTAAATATTATACCTTTATTTAAATATTTCGATTAGTGGTACGTCAAAATTTCCCAAAAAGGCAAGTGGTACGCGCGTGCAAAAAGGTTGGGAACCCCTGTTATAGGCGAATAAGTAAAATAGACAATGTGTAGGCGGATGTATACAGGGTTAAAACTGTGAATATGCGCTACACGTGCCATTGATGAATTCACAAGAACAATATATAGCTTGAGTTCGAGAAATAAAATTGCGAATTTTCTTTGGTCGATAATCAATTTGGTTGATATTAACACGTAGGGTCAAGTGGGGTAAGTGTGATTGGGGGTAAGTGTGATAAACAGCTCTTGTAACTTTGGAAATCATTCTAAAAATCTGAAAGTTTGCAATATATAACATTAGACCACTTATAATTAAACTAAAAAGAAATATTGACCTTATTTTTTGTTTAAAGAAAGTTTTGAGCTTTTGAATTTAAGTGCAACTGTCTTCTTTTTATGTGGGTTTTCCTATGTGGGGTAAGTGTGATAAAACAGCAATGGTTTTGAAATGCAAATTTTGTACACTTAAAATTGGAATTCAAACATATAATTTTTTTTCTACATATGTATGTTTCTTATAATAATTCACTACCAATTTTAGGGTTTGGAATTTACTTGAAGCAGAGAACGAATTTTCTTAATGAAAAATGCAGAAACCCCATCACACTTACCCCACTTGACCCTATATAAAGTTTTCAACGGCGGCGCTTACTTTGTAATGAGGGCTTATTGTGTTCAACTGTAACTAAGTTTAGTGTGCAGTTCCGACAATGACACCTCATTGCTACATTGTGTCGAATTGGATCAAATGAAATTATTTATGCACTATATTTAGTTTTTACAAGATAAGTGAAAAAATATGGGTTTTCCTTTTACCGTAATGAAATATTTCACAAAAATAATGACAAGTGAACAATTTGGTTGAATCGTAATAATTAACACGATTATAACTTTATAGAGCTTTAAAGGAAATTTTATTAATTTCCTAATATTTAAGCTTTTAATTATAACAAACGTTATAAAATTAGTAAAATTTAAAACTAAGTTTAAGAATTTTTTAAGTAGTATGAATTTTATAAAATGTGTTTAATTGAAACATTTAGGTGCTAAATATCGAACGTATAAAAATATTAAATAAAATAAAAGAAATAATTTTGAGGTGAAACATTATTAAAAATATTATAAAAGAATTGAAGGAAAAAAATGAGTAATAAAAAAAATATGAGTAAAACTGCTGCCAAACTAGTGCTGCCATCTACATCTTGTTATATGAAAAACTAAGAAAAGAAGTAAAATACAGTTATTGGGATATGAAGCAATTTTATCATTAAAAATGAATTTTAAATGGTTGTTTGAAAATTTTTGTCGTTTAAAAGTCTTTGAGTATTTAAGCATTAAAACAGTAATTCTTTTTAAAATTAAAATGAAGTATTTTAAAAGTTTAGCCCAATTTTAAATCTCAGTTTTGTCCAATAATATGAACATATACTTTTTTTTCTTATTCTAGAATTCTTATTAAAAGATTATTCCTTATTGAAGAAATATATTATTCCATAAGCTTGTGATAATATTGAAAAAAAAAGTGAAAATACGAAAGCTTCCTATATACAAAAATATTATAATGTGGAAATACAGATAATACAATTGAACATCTAATTGGTAAACAATTAATGAACAATCAAAGAATCACATTGTGCTTCATTTTATGCCGTCATTCTAAACTGATTCATGAGAAAAAACTATTTTCCTTCGAATATTTTTAAATAAATAAAGTTCCTTACGTCATTGTTAATTTGGCAACAGCGATTTAAATGACTCAAAATTGAATGTCAATGCTAATTCAATAGGAAATTCGCCGACAAACAGTAGATTTATGTCCTTCCGGACGTACAGACAGATGGACAAAAAGTATGAAAGTCGGGTCTCTGAGGTCATACCTTTCTAACAAAAAAATATTTTTTAAGATCCGATGGATAAAACCGATTTTGGAAGTATTCGACGCCGTTAAGTAGATGAGCAAAATTTATTACATTATCATTCTCAGTGTCCCACCATTTTTTTCTTAAATATAAAAATAACGAACGTGTTCCTTATGTAAAGACTATGTACTGGTTACTTGTAGAAAGAATATGCTGAAATAAATAGAAAGTTATCTACTGAAGTAACAGATAAATTTTGTGGATAAAATGTTTAAAAACTATTTTTTAATGGCTTTCCCTTTTTAAATGCTATTAGCTCTCTTGTTTAAAACCAATTCACTTTAGCAACACAAAATTAATTGAGCTGACAAAAAAAGCAATATTTTTTAAAAACATAATTTCATTATATTATCCCAACGAAATACAAAAACAGCCCTGCCAGCTGGCGCAACTCAGTCGACTGTCCAGCTGAGCAGGCCAAAACATTTTAAACATATTTATAAATCACATTTTATCTCGCCTCCAGTGCCTAGTCTTCCACAAGGCCCGTTAGGACCGGGCCTGGGGCCCCCAAATTTTAGGGGCTCCTACATTTCAGTTTCTATTTTGCGTAATGCTGTAAGTCCCCAAACTACCAGCAAACTAATACTAATATTTCTGATACCCCACTTTGTTTTTTTGCTCGAATTTGATTGGAAAATTGAGCTAAAAGTGATTGTTTTGATCGATGTTTATAAGGAAGCCCATAAAATTGTAGCACATATTTGATACCAAGGTCATATAGCACCATCATTACTGGAAATTATACTCAACATTTTTCAAAGTTGCCCCCAAAATATAGATTGTGCCTATAGTCTGAGTTTTCTAGAACAGGCCCTGCTTCCCTACCATATCATGTTTTCTTTTCTTTTTTAGCTGATATAATCATTTCATCTTTAGTTTGATTTAGATCTCTAAATCTAATAGTCATGTCTCACTTCAATATACCATTTTAACCTTTTAAAAGGAAGAACCTTGTATGTCACAGTATGGCCCATGTTGCACTTGAATCCAGCATCAATCGTCACATGGTCGCGAAGATAGGAATGAAGAAACGGTTTAAGCTAGCAATCTAATTTATTTATAACATCACACAGCATTTTATTTATAACAGCAGAATGCAGAACTGCCCACTAACTGGTGGTACTTAGGTTTTATAGTGGACATAGAATGTTCTAGAAAGATCGAAATGGAATACTAAAGAAAGTTCCAGAATCATCCCGATTCCAGGCAAATAATAATAATTCAAATTTTTAGTTTAACGATTTCTTTCGCGTGGTAGGCGAGCATTCAACCACTGGACTAACGACGCATGATGGTAGTTATCTTTTGTGCGGCATTATATCCATACAAATCATCGCCCATTTTAAGAAATGAAGTAGAATACATTAACTTTTGAAGTTAAACCAGTTTGCATTGCAAATTAAAAATCTACACTGGTTCATTCTCATCATTCTCATTTGAATAGATGTTTTGATATTGCGCCAGGGAGCACCCACACTCTCTGATACATTCCAGTTTGTTCATCGAACACACGTAGTTGGTTCGAGTTCAACAAGTATAGTACATCTACACTGCTATGCTTTGTATATGGAAAAGGATCTTTCTACATCTATTTAGGTTTGTCTATTTAGGTTTGATTTCATTATTATCTTTGTGCTATCCGCAACCCAGAAAGTCGGTATACACCATTGCATTTTCCCACACAAATACCTGATAATGTGCTGTTTAATTTGGATGAATATATGTATGCAGAATGAACCATTTCAGGAGATGTGAGAGGAGTTGTAATTCCTCTGTCTTAGTTATTACTAATTATATGTTTAGATAAAGTTTTTATGTTGAGGAAGTTTCAAACTATGAACAATCAAACATATAAATAAGCCATTTATCAAAATGGCCTCTAGGAGATCATCAAAAAAATTAACGATTTTAATTTTTCTCTCCAAATACATAAAATTTGACCTTAAGAATTTTTAGTGTTTAGTGGTTCTCAAAATATAGAAAATCAAGTTTTCACCATGTAGAAAAATGGCGGTTTATCTAAGTGTGTCCCCCTCAAACAGATTACATAGCAGTCTAAAAATCATGCTAAACATCAACACATTTAGCATAATGGTCGCATTTCGGGACGAGCAAAATTTTTGGCCTTTATCCTCTAATCTACAACCTTAGAAGAAATAGTTATTCAAAATTATTCCCGGTTAAAACACCTTTTTCCATTAAAACCCATACTAAGAAAACACCTCCCGAATATATTTTCTAAATTTAATCTGGATAATTTGATTGGATTTCTTTTCAAAAGAAATTTTTTTTGGAGCACTTGAAATACCAATCTAAAACTATTGTTTTTTTCCTAAAATAAATATGATAAGGAGAAGGATTTCGATAAATTATTTCTTACAATCGATTGTAATTAACCCCCGATTGTTTTCTGAAAGAAAAAAAAATACAGAATTGTTTGCAATTTGTTGTCGCTAATGAGTAATATTTCAGCTTAAGGGACATACTTTGAAGCATTTTAAGCACATCTGTCAAATCGCTTCATTCTAATTAAATTTTTTTGACGGTGTTGACACTATAAAACTTACTACAAAAATCTATAGCTCATTATTTTTTTAATATTTGTTTTTATCGTAAAGTATTGATACAAAAAATATAAGTTGAGGATTTCTTCAAGAATTTGATTTTACTTTTTGTTTTCAAAATCTAAAATGATATCTTGTAACCAAATAAATTACAAAAATTGTAACTCTTAATAAAAATTATTGGCCGCTTGTTTTTTACTGAAAAGTTAAGATTTCATATCATTGATTAAAATATAATTAGTAGACTTAGATGTCTAAGAGCTTTAAGTGTATGAAGATTTTTAAAAACATAATTTGTTCGTTCTGCTTGTTTTTTTCTTATTTCAGAATGATAGGGTGATTTAACCGCTGTTGAAGATTTTCCGGTCTGAAAATTATTACAATTGATTTATTTGAGTGAGTTCTAAACAACACAAGTGAATTTATTAAGGGCATCCGTCACTTTTCAATGGATTTAATACGATGGGAGACGATTATACTTTTGGTTACACATTCTTTTTTTGGCATAAGGTGAGAAATAAATTTAGTTTTACAAGCGGTGTTAGAAAAAAACAACAAATACATAGACTAAATTTTTTTCAGAGTTTGATCATATTTTTAGTTATTATAGTTTTGTTTTTAAGAAATATATAATCCTATAAAGGAATTAGAATGTACAAGCGTTTAAAGAAACAATTTAAAAACACTTTTTACTCCAATCTATCACACACAGAATTGAAGATAAGATCACTAGAAGTTTCCTCTTTCCCAAGTAAAATTAATTTCCACTGAAAAGAATAATAAATAATTGCACAAGAATTGTTCATTTTTAATGTGAAATTTATCACATGTCTTGTTAAAGAACCAAAATATATGCTGGATTTTGTGTAAAAATAAGTGGTAGTAAAAATATTTGGTACTAGTCATGCACGCATATGTTATTAGAGTTTAGGGTAATATAGTTTATTTAAAACTCGTGACATGCAAGCGTAAATTGATGGATAGAGGAATTTCTTTTTTTAAAAAATGAAATAAAAAAAATCAAGTTTACTATTTGAAGTGAGAGGAATACCAAAATCTAAACTGATGGCATACCAATAATTCTTGGACAGACTTGGAAAAAACACACGTGTAGCAAAATAAAAAGTGTAAACGAACAACATTCAAGTTTGAATATTTTTTTTCAATTTTCAATACTGGGTTTTTCAGAAATGAGGTCGTAAACCTCCATTCGGAATTTGCGAAATTGATTTTCATTCTTCTTCTTCTTCATAAGCTCAACAGCCTTTTGCAGGCCAAGGCTGACTCGCTGATCCTCCTCCAGTTGGCCCTATTAGACGCAATGGCTCTCCATCGGTTGACTCCTATTATTTTGAGGTCCCTTTCGACATCGTCTAACCATCGTGTGGGTGGTCGTCCCCTACGTCTTGTACCTTCAATTTTGGAAAAAAGTCACTTCATTGGTGGGAATTTTCATTATTAGAGCAACTAATTTAGATGAAAACAGGCGTCAAAATGAAAATTGGGTAATCTGAACGATATTTAAGTAATTATTAAAAAAAAAAAACGCGATTCTTTAACAAAAAAAAAAAAAAAAAACGTGAACAAATATTACTACACAGTTAAAAAAAATTGGTGGAAGATTGCACCGGAATTCTGGAATTTTCTAGCTGCCACCAATATTTGGGCCGCCCCGGTGGCACAATCGTTAGGATTTATGCCTTTAGAGCTGCTGGGGTCGGGTTCGAATTCCGGCCAGGCATGGGTGTTTGTGACCATCGATAAATGTTGTTATTTGTCTGTGTTATGTGTTTGCGTTGTCCTTTTTTTGTGTGTGTCTCTTGTGCTCGTAAAAACTCTTTCTGTGTCTGTCCCATTTGCTTATAAGCGGTTCTCTGAACAAGTACACAAGCTGGAATATATATGTACCATACCTTACCAAAATTTGGATCTTTGGTTCCCCAATTTTTGCTGATTATCAAAGTTATGATTTTATCACAAAATAAGTGAATTAACGCTCCAAATGGTGGTGGCAGTTAGAAAGTCCCAAGATTGTGGTGTAATTTTAGGCATTTTTTAAAAACAGTTTAATCGTGTAAATGTATATTTGTATTTACTAATTTTAAATTTTATTTATCACATGTTTTCTTAATTGGTTTACTGCATTCTTTATAAAACTAAGTTTTTCTGACCATTGTACTAAACGTAACATTATCACTATGTTTGATAAATTACTTAAGAACTACTAAAAAGCTAATCGCTTAAAGCTTAATTTTCCACAGTACAAAAAAATTCAGTTGGTGAAAGTTCTATTCCAAACATAGTTAACTTTATTATCTACTTTTCACCTAAGGAAATACATTAAGGCAAGAATTAAATTCGTAAAAAAAAGATAATATTAGCATAATCCGATGCTTTAGATAAAACACAAATATTTTGAAGAGTTTTCCACCATGAAATTCCAATAACAGCAATCTTATAAAAAAAACTTTTCCTGAAACTATTTAAGATTTTTTCTTTTTACATGGTCAATTTTTCAGCATTGAAATATCTTCTTTGCATCCTTTTCTTTATCACAAAATCTGAAGTTAAACATTTGGTAATAAATATAGCAGAATTAAAATATTTTACTTTTCAAATTTCTTTATTACATAAGCATTTTTTATGGAATAAATTATTTTATGATTTAAAACCCAGCAACTAAGGTACAGAGTTAGTCAAAATGTATAGGACAATAAGAAGACTATTTTTGGACGAATAAGTGTTTATTGTAATCAAACTATAGCTACGTATGGGCAGATAAACTTTTAACCTATCAATTATTGTCATATTCATTTTGACATTAAAAGACCCGTCACGTGACTGTCCGATTTTCCAGCAACACACTTGCTATCTAAAGATTTAAAAAATTTACAATTTAACTCATTTTTTAAATTTAAAGTATGGAGCCAGTGCTGTATTCGTAAAATTTGCACAGGGTATACTGTGGCTTCATAAAAAAATGATAGGGTATACTCTTAATATGAGTTGGTACTTGGTAATAAAACTTAAAAAAATGCTCAAACTGTAATTCAAGATTCAGAAATAAAACTTGGTTTAAGCTGCACATAAAGTAAACTTATCTTTTAAATCTTGCTCTTAACTAATTAGAAGGAAAAGGAACGGTAACTTACATAGAAATGTGGAAAATAAGCAAATTATTTATTTTTCCAAAAAAAAAAAAATATCCTAAACAACAGAGTGAGATTCCTTTTCGTCTCGCCCTCGTACTGCTTTTGATTGGACATCAGTCGCTGCCCGATGGTTTACCAACCATGATCTCGCATACCTCTTTGGTCAGATCAAGTGGTGGACCATAAGCCTTAATGAATAATGAACATCAAACTTAACATTAGATCAGTAACTATGCCCTCAAATAAGTTATTATGATGTTCATTAAACTGAAGCCCCGTTCACACTCTGCCGTTGAGTAGGGTAAAGTTGATATTGTCATTAGCAGAGGTTTTAGATCGTCTGGCAAAGATTTTGGATTTTCAGAGAAATCTTCTAAGCTGTGGATTGCTTGCCCCTCATGATGAGGTTTATGATTTTTTGAAAATTAAAATGAAGTGTCAAACTCATTAAAAAATTTAAAGGGTATACGCTAATTTGGAAAATAATCACAGGGTATACTCTATTTTTTTTTAAATAAACCACAGGGTATACTCCGTATACCACCGTATACCCTCCAATATAGCCCTGTATGGAGCAGTCATTTCTAATGTTGTGCTACAGAAACAAATTTATACCAGTTCAAAGAAATTAAATTTTAAGTTAATTTTTTTAAACTCGTGCAGTGAAAACAAGATTACACTTCAACCAAATTACTTATTCGTCAGAGGGTTAAAGTAATATATAAGAGTAAAGGCTTGATTGCCTAGTGGCTTAGTGGTAGTGCTTCGCATTGCCACGCCACAGGTCCGGGGATCAAATCCTGGAGAGGGCGAGGTTGAACCATCCTTTCATCTCTTGAGAGGATCGATAAAATGGGTACCCTGCATGCTTGGGAACTTAACACCTGGGGGTTCCGCGTGAGGCTGACCACCTTACCGGGATATATGCCTAGCACCCCAGAGCACAGGTCACGAAAGCTGAAATGGGCACGGCAGGCCTTGCATCACTATTGTGTTGTTGCGCCGAGGAGTTTTAAAGGCTTGATTTCCACTTGTGTCTGTCCTTGTCCTTTTTCGTTGTCCCCTGGACACTTGGCAAGCGGAATCAAGCCTTCATGAACTATGTAAAATGATTAGATTAATATTTATCTTAAATATGAAGTTACTGTAAAATTACAAAATATTTTAAACGATGCATTCATTTTTGGTGATCGTTTTGAATTAGGAATATTTGTACGCTCAAACATGTAACATTTTTAATACAAATATATTTTTTTGAAGGAAAAGTATTTTTTTTTTCTAAAACTACGTTTTCAAGTAATCAGAAACAAAAAGTAAAAATGCTTAAGATGTATTTTCACTTTCAAGATATAGAGTTAAAAAAAAACCTTGAGCGAAAACACTTGACTTTGAGCGAAAAACAAAGGTAGATTTCTTTTTTATTTAGAAATTTGCTTACTTTCAGTATGTATACTTATTTCTCTTCGCATACTTTTAAATTAAGTTTTGTTAAAATAAAGAGTTTGTAGTTGGAATAGAACGTATAAAACAAGTTTCAATTATGAAAGAGGAAAAATCGATGTGAAGAAAACAAAATTCCCTTTTTTCGAACAATTAAAAAAACGAAGCTTGGATTTAAAAAAATGTTTAAGGGATTTTTGTAATGTACTTCTTTTGCATAAACAACTATACCAATAATGTGTGAGTGTGTACTTGTTTGTTCAGATAATTAGATAGGACAGCAAAACATTTAATAAAATTATATCGATTACAAGAAATAGTTTTGATGTTTAAACTCCGTCTTTACAGTAGGGGAGCCTGGGTCGGTTGTGCAACCGACCCCACTGGGATCGGTTGTGACACTACTTTCTTTTTTTTTTGATTTGCTCATATAAGTTAACTATTGTAATTTTTATTTATACGTAGAGCGTGTTGCACTTTACTATTAATGCAACTTTCATCCAGCTACCAGGCATATTAAAGAATTTATAAACGCGATTAAATGAAAACTGTACACAACCGTACCCAGGCTCCCCTATGTTCCAAATAGCAAGGTAGGGTAAGTACATTCATATTCCGGCTTGTTTGCTTGGTCAGAGACCTGCTTACAGCGCGTCCCAAAAGTTTATGGACTACTGTGTTTTTAAATTTTATAATAGGAAAACACTTTGAAAGAATTTTTTTTATTTTTAATTATCTAAAATATCAATACAATATCAGTACTATACACAAATAAAATAACAACTTCACAGATTTCGGGAAAATGTAAAAAATATAAATTTGGCTGTCCCAAAAGTTTATAGACAAGACCATTTTTATATTTAATTTTGCACTATTGTTAAAATTTTCAAACCGTTCTTCATTATCACTTGAAAAACTTGATTAGGCATACTTAAAACAAGAGTTTGGAGAATTTCGGGCTACAAATTAAACCAACTTTGTTCAATTTGCATCTTTAGATATGGAACTCTTCCAAATTGGCGCCCATTTGCATAAACATCCCTCGAAAGCATTTCCCAGGGGTTCTCCATGGGGTTCTGGTCAGGACTTAAAGCTGGCCACTTCATAACTTTAACATTGTAGCGTCTATACCCCTGGATAGTGGAGTTAGACACATGAATGGAGCTGTTGTCTTGTTGATATTTCCATTTATTTCCCCCTAGCAACTCCCCAAAAGGAAGTAAGTGGGCTTCAGGAGTTCCTTGATAATCGTCAGAATATTGTCACCTTTCAAAAAAGCAATATCAGTTGTTCCGTTGAAGAAGAAGGCTCCAAACACCATTACTTAACCATCTCCTTGTTGCCAGCTTAAAAAGGCCTTCGTTCCTTCTGGAGATCGTGCCAATAGTACTTCCGTCCATCGGGGCCATCTAAATTAAACTTTTTCTCGTCACTGAAAACCAAACTTAGCCATTCGTCTTTGTAATGTATGTAATTTCTTGCCCACTTAACTCGAGCATCCATATGGCGTTTTGTAAGCTTTGGCGTGTGTCGCGTTTTATGATATTTTAAAAACTTACTTGCTTTTAGCCTTCTCTCTCTCGGCAGACTGTAGATTTTGATACTGAAGCTGTAATTTCTTTAGCTGTAGGTCGTACAGACAAATTTTCGGTCAAAACAAGTTTCCCAATTTCTCTGTCTTGCCTCTTTGTTGTCTTTTTTGGTCTTCCGGGACGAAATATTGGTTCGAAATTGTCACGTTTCACTAGGATTTGATAAATTCCAGCTTTGCTACGCTTAATTCTTTTAGCAATATCTACAACTCTCATCCCACGAGCTTTTAAACGATGAATTTGTGAAATTTCATTTTTCGTAAATTGCACGTTGGCAGGCATCTTTGTAATTAATCAATAAAGGAACAACCCACTAGCTTTTATCTCAGGAAGCTATTACGTCACGTGTACAAATAATACAGGGTGTCCTAAAAGTTCCCGTACTGACAATTCGTGAATTTTTTACACACACAACAACTTACTTAAAAACATTGTTTTTATGTTAATGGTGTAAAGCACTTTTTAACAAAACGTAGGAAAACTGTTTAACTTTCATTTATATTAAATATTCGAAATGTCCACCCCTTTCATCGAAGCAAAGCTGAAGGCGTTTTGCGCATATTTTTAGATACGCGTTTTAAGATGCTGGGAATGACTTGTTGTATCCTTAGCGTGATGGCATTTCAGATCCTCTATTAATTGTAGATTATCTCCATAAACTTTGTTCTTTACATATCTAAACAGAAGAAAGTCGGGTATACGTAAATTAGGGGAACGCGGTGGCCAAAGATTTACTGAGATTAGTCGATCGCCAAAAAAATTTTGAAGCATGCCCATTGTTTCATCACTTGTATGGCATGTTGCACCGCCTTGTTGGAACCAAGAATCTCATTCATTCACTTCTAATAACGAATTGCTGGATAAGTTCCCTGTATACAGTTCCATCAACAGTTTACTCGAAAAACAGAGGTTGCAATATCCTTCGCTGAGTTTCTTGCACAAAATCTGGTGCAACAATTTTCGGTCTGCCACTTCTGTGTTAATCTTCCACTGAACCCGATGTCACACGAAATCACTGAACGAGTTTATATAGAGTATTTTTACTCGGTATAACATCATCTGGATATTTATGTCGCCAAAATTCATTACATCTTTCATTATGATTTACATCCAAAATGAGCCTCACGCAGCGCAATTCTCTGAATGCTCGAAAAAATCATGTTGCAATAAAGAACAAAATGACATGGAATTTTATTACAGAACAACTTGAGCATGAAAAAAAACCAACCAATAAAAACAAAAGATTTGATGAAATAATAATCAGACGATAAAATTCAATATTTGAAAAATTAAACACGAATAATGATTTTTTAAAGTTGGAGTACGGGAACTTTAAGGACACCCTGTAGGATATGCAAATTTATATTTTTATTAATAAAAACAGCTTTTAACACCTTTTGTCCATAAACTTTTGGGACAGCATTTTTTTGTTTTTATTTTTTAAAAATAAATTTATGATCTTTCAGAGATGTTTGAGTTTTTTATTATTTGAAATGCCCTCTTAGATATTTGCATAAATTATTTGGTCATTCACCCTCGCTTATTAATCCCTGAAACTTGGAAAAAACAGCTGTCTTTAAACTTTTGGGACGCGCTGTATAAGCCTTTGTCAAGAAAGACAGACGAAGAAAGAATTTTTACTGTCACAGAGAAAGGAAGTACACCCAGGGCGAAGGCGGGAATCTAACCCGCACCAGTTACAGCTCGCAAACTGCTAGAGCAGTGGCCTGCTATCCAAACCACTAGGCCATCCGGGCCCTTTCCAAACACCAAGCTCCAAAAGAAACAAAATGATATTCTTTAAAATACGCCAAGATGCAACTTTTTAGAAAAGTTTGTTCAACTCGTTTATGTAATATTTTGTTGTGAAAAGACACATTAATTTGACGTGTGCAGGTCCCTTTCTTCGGTAGGATGAATTGACGGTAATTTTTCAGTTGAAGAGTTTCTAAAACGTTGTTTTTTTTTGCACTTTTTCAGTGTTTGGGTATATTCCTTATTACATATTTATCACTGGTAACAAATGAGAGTTTTAAAAGAAAAATGCAATTCAAGCCATTTTTGTAAGTACTGCCATTTACATTCCAAAGGCAGAATTTTCAGATGAGATATGTATTATATATCCAGCTCACACTAGATAATTAAAACCAACACACAATTCCTAACAGAATACCATTTCTGTTTTCAGTTTATTCAACGACAATGCAGAAGGATATTAAAAGTTTGCAGTTAATCTTATCACTCTACACACAGAGAGAGGAGCATCTTCAAAATAATATCGGACCTTAAACGGACCTCAATATCGGACTATAAAATTTGACCTTAAGATTTACTTGTCGTTTTAAAAGCCATTATCTCTCTTATACTAAAATAAACAGAAAGTTATCTCTCGAAGTATCAAATACAATTTTTGGATAGTTTAAAAAAAAACAACTTTTATTTAAATGGTTTTGCCTTTTTAAAAGCTATTATATCTCTTGTATAATACCAAAACACATTTTGTTTTTCTTATTTAAGGAGTCACTATACATAAATATTTAATTTCGGGATCAAGCCATATGTAAGTGAGACCAGAGAAAAATAAAATTGTAATAGTTCTTATTAACACACAATTCTGGACGTCATTTTCGAAAATTGTGGATATTTTAGATTGTTCGTATTTTTGAAATCACTTAAGATGATAAATTTGAAGTTTTCCCGATGCCAAGCAGCTTGTGGATATTCAATCAACATATTATGGAATAATTCATTATGGAAAAAGAATGGGGCCTCCCAAATGAAAACAAATTTCATAATCCGTCTCCATCTATAACCTGGCAATTTTTACTGTCACCGATCAGAAGGCAGAAGGTAGTGCTGGCACGTCTTTTGATCGGACACAAGAGACTTACACATGTGCATCTTCTGCTGGCAGAAGATCAGCCCATTTGTATAAAGTTTGATCTTCCACTAAACGTTTACCATAACTCAGTCGACTGTCCAGCTGAGCTAAAAATTTTAAATCCATCTATCAATCACATTTTATCTCACCCCGTATCATGCTTTATTTTCTTTTTTTAGGCTTTTAAACTTTGATATACACTCTAAAAAATGAATGCTCAAAAACGACGAAATTTTCCTTAATTTTGACGATTCCGTTACTGGCAAATGCTCCGAGTTTTCGTTTCCTCAAAGTGAGGAAATTTGAATCGTCATTTTTATGAGGATTTGAATGTCGTCTAATCTAAAGAAATATTTCGTCATTTTTGAGCATGCCAGTGCAACCAATGAGATTCAGTTTCCTCAAAATCAAGATACAGAATCGTCAAATCACGATCATAAAAGTGAGGATTCGCGTTTACTCAAAAGTCACGTGATAGTTTGACGAAACAATCCTCAAAATTAACGAAATGAGGCTTGAGGATTCATGAATCGTAAAAAATTAAAGTGTTATTTCTGAGAGTGTAGATGTTTATATGTTTTTAATTGACCATGTGTCCTCACTTTTATAAATCATTTTAACCTTCTAAATAGACGAACCTAGTGTTTGGCGCAGTATGGATGCCCTTGCTCCAGTAAATCCAAACATCTATAACACAGGGCTGTGAGGCGCGCTCTGGTCAGTGTCTTGATCTACGGATAGGAAGGTCCAGCGATCGAGTCCTGGTCGCTGAAAACTCATCGAGTATATGCGGAGCACGTGCTCGTTAAATCTGTTGTGTCCGAAAGTCCTGTGGGTGGTCATTGCGCAGTTTCCTACGGGTGCAGGTTCCTGGAGACTATTTCCCTCCCCTTCAGAGACATGTCTAAATTGTGGAGGTGGCGCGTGGTAGATGGCAGCATCTGTCACGTATATGTGTGCATGTGAGTGTGAGTGAGTGTGTGTGTGTGTGTTGTGACTGTCTTACATGACGAATGGTTATAAGCGGCTCTCTGAGCAAGCACACAAGCCTGAAAATATATGTGTACCAACCAACCAACATCTATACAATTCTGCTTACAAAATGAAGATTAATGTGAGGAATAAATTAACTTTTACATTTAAAATATTTCATGTTGTAATAGAACATAAATAAAAAAATTACACTGGTTATAATCCCCATAATTCTAATTTGAATACGCGTTTTGACATTGCGCTAGGGAAAACCCACACAATATGATGCATTCTAGTTTGTTCATTGAACAGTGGACATACACAGTTAGTTCGAGTTCAACAAGTAGTACATCTACACTGCGATGCTTTGTATATAGATGGAAATGGATCTTTTAACATAATTATAATGCTTTATTTCATTATTATGGATGTAGCATTCGCAATCCAGTAAGTTGGGCAAGAATGGTTTAAACATCTGTGCATTTTTCCACACAAAGGCCTGGTAACGTGCCGTTTAATATCAATATTCATGAGGAATGTATGAAGAGCTTAGTGGAATCTGACAAAAAGGTGAAAAGGAAAAAACGGGCGTTAAAGTTTTTCGTTTGCACTTAGATACGTTAAAAACGACACTTACACCAGGTAAAAATTATTCTTAACTTAAAGTTGATGAAAAGTGGAAACTTGTTATCTTTAAAGGAAGGAATATACATGTTCAGTAACACAAAAATCTAAATTTTTCTAAAATGTCACTTAGCACGTTCTTCCACTAAGCTCTTCATTGCTGTTGGTTGTTCATAAGCTGTTGGAGGAAGCATTTCTGGGGATGTAAAAGGAGTTGTATATTCATACACGTATAAATAAATTTTTAGAATTCATTGATCCCGTAATCCCATAAATAATAATTAAAACTTAAGATCAAGCTTCAATGTTGAGAGGGTTTCTAACTATGAGCAATCAAATGCATAAATCAGCCATTTCCCAAAATTTACTCCAAAAGATCTGTATAAAAAATAATGAGTTTAGTTTAAATGTCCCCAAAACATATAATTTGACCTTAAGATTTTTTTAGAGTTCAGTGGTTTCCAAAATATGGAAGATCAAGCTTCCCGCCATTTTGAAAATTGGCTGGGTTATCTGTGTCCAACTCAAACAGATTATACACCGGTCTAAAAATCATGTGAATTGCCCATATTAAACATTAACACAGTTAGCATAGTGGTTGATGGTATTTTTTGGGATGAGCAACATTTTTGTCCTTTTGCCTCTTTTCTATTTCCTTGGAAGAAATACTTATTAAAAATTATTCCGCGTTAAAACACCTTTTTTTTGCAAAAATTATTCCGAAAAAAAAAAAACCGGCTCGAATATAATTGTTAAAATTAATCTTGATTGGATTTTTTTCGAAAGAAATATTTTTTGAGTGCATGAAATACCAATCTAAAACTATTTTTTTTTCCAAAAATAAATCTATTAAGGAGAACAATTTCGATAAATTATACGTTACTTTTGCTTGTAATTAACCACCGATTGTTTTATAAAAAAATAGAATTGTTTGCGTTGTTGTAACTAATGAGTAGTATTTCAGTTTATAGGACATACTTGTAGCGTTTTAAGCACATTTCTCAAACAGCCTCACAATATTTAGACTAGAAAAAAATATTGAAATTATATCACAGAAAAAATAGATTGCTCATTATTTTTTAATAAAAAAAATTTATATTCAAATATTCATATTTTTATATATTATATAGATAAAATATAAGTTGTTAGTTTGTTGGTTCAGTGTATTTGTGTTAATATTTCAAAATTATATCCCGATTTAACCCCCGTTGAAGAACGTTTATTATGTCGCCCCGGTGGCTCAATCGTTCTGACGCTGGCCTTTGAAGCTGCTGGGGTCGGGTTCAAATCCCGGTCAGGCATGGATGTTTGTGACTGTCAATAAATGTTGTTATTTGTCTATGTGTTATTCCTTTCTAAGTGACTGTAAAAATTCTTTGTGTGTCTGCCCCACTAGACGAAAGTTTATAAGCGGTTCTCTGAACAAGCACACAAGATGGAATATATATGTACAATACCATACCATACCATGTTTATTATGAAAATTACTAAAATTTATTTGTTCAAGTTTAAAAATAACAAATGAGCTTAAATAAGGGTATCTATTACTTTTAAATGATTTAATCCAATGGAAGAACAAAGCTTTAGAAAATTTTGCTTGTGGTAATACGTCATTCCTTTGGCATATTGTTTATAAAAGTAGTTTATGCAAGCGGTGTAAGAAAACAACTACAACATACACGGACAATAAATTCTTTAAGAATTCGATAATATTTTAAGGTGTTTTTTTTGCTTTTACGAAATCTACAATTCTATAATGCAATTCGAATGTGCAGTTCAATCAAAATATCCCTCAATATTTTTTACTCTAATCAATGTATTTCAGAATTGGGGATAAAACCAATAGAATTTTTCTCTTTCCATGTAAAATTAATTTTAACTGAAAAGAAGAAAAGAATAATAAATAATTGTACAGGATAGCTTATTTTTTAAAGAACCAAAATATATGCAGAATTTTGTGTAAAAATAAGTGGTTGGTAAAAATATTTGGCACTGGTCATGCACGCATATGTTTTTAGAGTTTAGGGTTATAGTTTATCTTGTAAAAAACTCGTGACATGCAAGTGCAAATTGATGGATTGAGGAATTTCTTTATTAAAAAAATTGAAAGAAAAAAATCAAATCTTCTTCAAATTTACGATTTGAAGTAAGAGGAATGTGTAAATCTAAACTGATGAAATAGCAAACATTTTTTAACAGGATTGTAAAAATAACACCGTATAGCAGAGTAAAACAATATTCGAGTTTCCATGTTTGTTTTTAAACCTTCAACGATCGCATAATTTTCAAGAAAATTAGTCTGGTCATAAAAGAACCAATTTTTTTTAATTCCTGAATATTACATAAAAGTAGGAACCGTTTGACATGATTGATATGATACCATTTGATATGATATATTCCTTTTTTAATTTTTCATTTTTTTTAGCCTATTCTTTTTTTAAAAAAATTAGTTAATCTTACTGGCGTTTTAGTTTTGGGTTTAAGTAATATTTAATTGTATTTGTGCGTTACTAATGAATACTGCAGACCAGAAATATAGAGTTCGAAATACCGCCCCGTCATTTTCATGAGAAGGCGGGGGTAAAATTTTCAATATCGCATTTTGCAGAAAAACTATCTTAAACTTTTCATTCGGAATTTGTGAAATGGATTTTCTTTATTAGAATAACTGCTTATGCTTAAGTCATGAGGGTGGCTCCCACAAATAAAAATTGGGAATATGAAAGAAATTTAGTAATTTTTTAAAATGGATTTTTTCTAGATTTAAAGAAACTTGAGGCAGAATTACTGAGGATAGAATAAAGGTGAATATTCTGTTTACTAATTTTAAATTATAGTTATTACCAATAAACTTATTGATTTATTGCGCTTTTTATAAAACTTATTTTCGACACTTATTTAAAGAAATATTGTCACTATATAAACATCTTACAAAAATATCTATATAAATTAAATAAATTTTAAACTATCTATGTTTGATAAGATACTTAAGAATTACTGAAAATTTGGTTGCTTGACTCTTAATTTTCAAGGGTTCAAACAAAAGAAAATATTTGGTGAAAGATCTATTCCAAACATAGCTAACTTTATTATCTAACATTCACCTAAAGAAATGCATTAAGTCAAGAATATTAAAATTTGTAAAAAAGACATAATTAGCATATATCGGATGCTTTAGATAAAGCACAAATACTTTGAAAAGTGCTTCCCCAAAAAATTCCAATATCAGCAATCCTATAAAAAACTTTTCTTTGAAACTATTTAAATTTTTGCTCTTGCGAGGTCAATTTTTTTAATCATCAAAATATCTTCTTTATTACAAAATCTGAAGTTAAACATTTTATTATTTATATAACAGTATAAAAATATTTTACTCTTAAATTTCTTTATCACATAAGCATTTTTATGGAATAAATTATTTTAAAATTTAAAACCCTCCGAGGCATACAAACGTATAAACCCGGCTGTCAAGTTTTCCAGCAGCAAATTTGATATTTTAAAAATTAAAAGTTTAAAACTTAAGTTGTTAAGTAGTATTAGGAAGTCCTTTACAATAGTGGGCTACAAAAATAATTTTAATCAAGATTAAAAAATAAAAATTTCAGAATTTTTTAAAATTTTAATCGCATGCAGTGAAAACAAGATTACACTTCAACCAAATTGCGTATCCTTTAGTGGGTTAAACTAATGTATAAGAGTAAAAGGCTTGATTCTACTTGTCTTTGTCCTTTTTCGCTATCCTCTGGTAACTTGGAAAAGGTAATCAAGCCTTTATGAACCATGCAAAATTATTAGTTTAACAATTTCAGTCAAAGTGATGCCATTTGGAATCATCACTTTCAATTTTTTTTCCAAATATTTATGCCTCGTTATGACATCCAAACACACATCATTCGATTCTTCACACTTTGTTCTATTAAACAATATTTTAATTTAATCTCAATAGAAGTCAGAACTACTATTTTTTATTTAGAAAATAGCTAACAAGCGTTTCACCTGATTTTTGAGAAGTTCACTTCAGTTCCTCATGTTTAAAACACAATGTAAACTATTTCGGTTAAAATAATTGCTAAATGTTTTTAATAATATGGTCAGATACCTTAAAATATATAACTCGAAGTGTTTTTAGGTAATATTTAGATTTTTATTTTGCTGTTTTAACTAGTTAAAATTGTTTTGCCTTACTTCACTGCAAAAAGAAGTGTCTTAATTTCAGTACAAATGATGTCTGAATTGAGTTTTCAGACACTTTGGGGTTTTAAGTGTAGTACATTTTTGGGACTGAAAGGGTTACTACGTATAAAATTGTTGGTATAGTATAGTTATAGACTATTTTAAACAATATATTTATTTTTGGTGTTCGCTTAAAATGAAGAATATTTGTACATTCAAATAAGCAACATTTTTAATATAAAAATACTTCTATTTCTTTTATAAAGAGTTCTTTTTTCTTAAATTACATTTTGGAGTCATCAAAAAAAAGTAAAAGGCATAGGACGTATTTTCACTTTCACGATACTACGTTTTGAAAAAAATTGACTTTGAGCAAAAAACAAATGTAATTTTCTTTTTTTGTTTAGAAGTTTGCTTACTTCCACTGTGTATACTTATTTCTCTTAGCATACTTTTAAATTAAGTTTTGTTAAAATAAAGAGTTTGCAGTTGGAATAGACGTATAAAGCGAGTTGAAAATAAGGAAAATAAAAATTGACGTGAGGAAAACAAAATGCCATTTTCAAACAATAAAAAAAAAACGAAACTGGCATTAAAAAAATGCGTAAGGGATTTTTGCATTCCACTTTTTTTTTTTGCATAAACGTCTATACCAATAATGTGTGAGTGTGCACTTGTTTGTTCAGATAATTATATAGGACAATAAAACAATTAATAAAACTATATCGATTACAAGAAATAGTTTTGATGTTTAAACTCGTATTTACAGTATGTTCCAAATAGCAAGTTTCAAAAGAGAAAAATGAGATTCCTTAAAATACGTCAAGATGTTACTTTTTACACAAGTTTGTTCAACGCGTTTATGTAATCTTTTGTCGTAAAAAGAGACATTAATTTGACGTTTGCAGGTCCCTTTCTTCAGTAGGATGAATTGACGGTAATTTTTCAGTTGAAGAGTTTCTAAAACGGTGTTTTTTGCTCGTTTTCAGTGTTTGGTCCTTGAAACGCATGTTCTTTATTACATATTTTATCACTGGTAACAAATGAGAGTTTTAAAAGAAAAATGTAATTTCAGCCATTTTTGTAAATACTGATATTTACATTCCAAAGGCAGTATTTTCAGATGAAATATGTAGAACATGTAATAGAAAAATGTTTGTTATGAAGTTTGAGTGACACTGAATAAACTATCGAGTAAAATATTAGAAATAGATGTTTCTATTGTTTGAGCTAATATTAATTTTTAAAGGTTAAAGTTATCCTAGTTAATGGTATTATGTAATAGTGTTGAAATTCTCAACAGACCAATAGCTGATAAATATCTGATATTTTTTTGTTTGTAATTGCTTTTGATTTAATAATAAAACAAATTAATAAGAAACATAGCTTGAGATGATATAAAATTAAAGAAAGTTGAAAGGAATGTTATCGTTATCCGAGCAAGTTTTATGTGACGTTGAACCTCCCAGCTTTCATTCCAGGATTTCATTTACGGTTTCAGTTATTCGTGGTATAGCTGTTAAGCTCCGCTACTTCAGTTGGGATGTCTACAAAGTGAAAAGTTTTCATTCCAGGCATTTATTTACGATTTCAGGGATTCGCGGTATGACATGTAAAGCTCTGCTACTAAAGTGAGGGTGCCTATGTTCTTATGCCAAAAATATTAGACCCGTATTTTTTCTTTTTTTTCAAATACCCCATAAAAAGGCAGAAAAATGAATTTAAAAATCAGGACGAAAAATCACTCCTGAAAACGCTTTCTGGCTGTCACGTGGTATCTGTGATGTCACTATAAACTATAAACAAACTTTGAAACACCCCATTGGAATCGATTTTACGCAAATTTGAAATATACACTTCTGCAAAACAGCCCAACATTTTCTCAATATTTATTATTTCAATAGTAAATGGGATTAAATCAAGTTTAATCAGAAAACAAAAAACATCACGCCGGTTTGTTTATAGTTCAGAGTGACGTCAGCCAAACCGACGTGTTTGTGATCACATGATAATCACGTGAAAAAAATGCCTTTTTAAAATGTTTTTTTTTAATGATTTAAAGATTTATTTCGCAAAAATTATCTATGCATATGTCATTTTTTACTTTCAACTATAATTTAAATAACATTTGAAGGTATTTTAGAGATACAGTCAAGTACCCTATTGTCGGACGCTTGAAAGCCACGTAACTTACGCGGCTTCAGCCCATTAGAAACGTCAGAAACGCTGAAAGTAAGTGTTGCGGTGTGCTTGTTTTGTGCCGGGGCTGCTTCAGGTTGCGTCCCGTGGCTTTGGTAAGGAACGTTGCTTAGCGCTAGAGCTACGTGATGCCCTGGAGCAGTCCCACGGAAACTAGCTAGATTGTATCTCTATATAAAATTGTAATTGTCGGACTCTTGAAAGCACGTAACTTACCTTATGTAGCTTTGGTGTGACGACAATTCAACTAACCTCTTCCTAGTCTGCTACGCGGTCTGATACAGCTCGACAGTTTGTTCCAACTCTAGTGTGACACTGCGCCAACAACCAAACTAGAAAAATGAAATTTCTATGATATGTAGATTTGCTTAGCATTAGTGTCTGAGTTATAGGCAAATTTTACCTAACGTACAGCGCCACTGTTTCTGAGATAGCCAATTATTGATTGAGGAAAGAGTAGTAAATAGTTATAAAAGTAAGGTGAGTTTTCGGACATGTCATTTGAGATTTCACTGCTCATTAAATTACCGTGAGTAGTGGAATATAAAACTGAGTTTCTCTATTTTTAAAGGTAACATAACTTTTTAGTATAATCTTTTTTGAATTAGTTGAAATCTTAACATGCCAATTACAAGTGCATTATAACAGGCATTTTTTTTTGCCTTTTAGTATTGTGGATAGTATTATAAAATTAATTGAACAGTTATTTGACGTTCCGATTCAACTGTTAATTTCTGTGTGTTATAAAGTAATCCAATATTTAATGAAATAACTGTTGTTAGGTCAACTTATAACTGAACGCTTGGTTCTAAAATGGCTTTCATTATTATGGCATGTTAACTATTTGCATTTTAATTCCTACACCAAACCTAAATCTGAAGTAAAGGAATATATTTAAAAGTTCGCAACCCGTTGCACAGAGTTATTTGCTATATACCGTTATGTTCAATGTCTCAAACGTTTAATGCTTGTTTTCTTGTTTTAGACTTCCCGCTAGTTGCAAACATGGCTGCTTCGGCTGTGCCAAAATCTCAACAATGGGCACGTTTCCCATCTTGAGCTTAATCGACCTTGAGGTCTCTTCTGGTAAGTTTTTAAAATAAAACGCATTGCTTCCTCTGTGATAATTGAAAAGTACACGGGAAACACCACTTGATTTCGTAGAATTCTTTCCTTAATAGCCTCTTTGGGGACGATAGCGAAAATCGCTTTGACTGGTGTAAAGAAACAGGTTACTCGCTTTGTTTTTCTTTAGAGGCAACCCTGATTCACGCCAGAGATAAGTAGACACAAGTAACACGTTTGTACCGCAAAGGAAGAACCGGTTTCCTGTAGCCAATGCCCGCCAAGCAGACACATAAAGACTCCTAAAAGAATAAAGTGGTTCTTCCCGTGTACTCCTCAATTGTATTCAACTTGCAATATTTCAGAGTTTTCAAATTAAGTTGATGTAGCTAATTAACCATTATGGGCTGGCTACCAACTTCGTTGTTTGATTAGTGTCTTCTAAACTTGCTATTAATAAGTTTTGTGTGAGTAAAGTTTCTTTTGTCGAATTATGGTTGTCTGACTGCTCAGAGTTTATGTTGAAGTTTAAGCTTCAATTACTTAGGGTAAGATAATTGAGTAGAATTTATAGTTGAAATTTGTGTTTTGAACAGGCATACCACAAGCTTCAACTCTCCAATGGCCTTGGTGTAGCCGTAGTGGGTCGTCAATTCAACTGAACTAGCATGATGGCTCCACTTCAAATTGGACATTGTGGCATAACTTGTATTACGGTAAGTTGGTAAGCATGATATTAAACCCTTGACGCGTGAAATTTCTTTTGTGAAGATTTCGAATCCTTAGATGCTACTTCAATAATTTTGCTTTTGTTTCTCTTACAGGTACTTTGCCAGATAAAATATAAATCGTCATCACATTGCCCAACTCTCCTATCTTCAACTTGTCGCAGCTCTAGTGTGACGAAGTTCAACCCTTTGCTTGACTGCGGTTTTCAGCTGAACGGTCATTGACGTTGGGTTGGAGGCGTTCTGCTCGCATGTTTCGGTAAGTAGTGAACTTTAAATTCAAACATTTGGGAATATTTTCTGTAGCGGTTATGGACTTAATAAATTCTACGATACTAATTTTCTTTTTCGTGTTACAGGTAGCAGAACCTCACTAAATTGTTACGGAAGGACCGTCAGACGTTGATACGTTACTTCACGCACCGCTACCAGATTACCTTGTCTGCCAGAAGTTGTGTAGCACACTTTCTGCTCATCTTGTAATGGTGAGTAGTATATCTGAATTGGCTTTACTAGCGTTTAAGTTAATCCTTGCGACACTACGATTTCTTAACCTTTACTCTTGTTTATAGTGAAGGAGCTCAATTACTGCTATGGAAATTGCTGATATAGCAGAGGATGTATCTCTACTCTTCATCTGGTCTTCAGGATATACATGTCTCAACTAGTCGTCGTGCACCTCCAGTGCTACATCGATCCAACAACGTTACCAAACGTGAAAAAGAAGGTACAAATTCCTATATTAACTAGCTTGATGCCTCAAGCTTGATTTCCCACAAGGGATTTTGTCAACGCGTATATATGTTTCAAAATTAGATAATTTAGCTTCTGGTTGTATTGGGTTTTTGTTAGCCAATTTTTAATTTAAAGCTAAGTTCAATATTTAAAGTTTAATACAAATCCAACTATACAGTAAACTTAAAATATTTTAATTTTTACTTCCTACCTGACTCTTGCTAGAGTAACCATGTGTCTGTAATTTCAAATGAAATGTATATTAAAATGGAATATTTTTTTCAGCTGTCATCCAAGGAAACTACGTCATCGGACACCGTTCTACAAGAGTGGCCTCGTCTGTCTTTGGATCTACGATTAAAGGCGACACGTCAATGCTTCTGTGTTAAAGGTACTGGTTTATACTATGACTATAAATTTGAAGCGCTTCGTTTTAAATTAAAAATTTATCTACCACTAAGTTAAGATTCTCCTTTCCCTTCCGAGATAATCGTATATCCTAGAATTGTGCAACTTGTAGAGGTTAGAGTATTTGTACATGCTTTTTAAACTAGTATTAATATAGTATAGTGTTGGGCAATATTGGTTGGGCTGGGCAAAAAAAGGCTGGGTAAAATTATCGACAAGAGTTATATTGAACCAAACCTCTGATCCCTAGTTTAAAATAAACTAAAATGTTATGTGTTTTCTTGAATGGATGTGAAATGATCACAACTTCATCCCATAACCTCTTCTATTTGAACTTTGGCTTCTGCTGGGATATTTCGAGTAATTCTTAACAATTTAAACCTAATGCATTTAAATTTGGTGATTAAATGTTATTGAGTTTTTGATTTTGCTTAAATTCGAATTATTTACACTGCAAACTAAAGTGGAAGTCGGGTTTGTATTTTGGTGGGTTTTCATTTGAAGTTCCTAACAAATGTCTTTAAAAATAAATAGATAAAAACAATAATTGGCAAGTAGTGCGCTTAAATTTTCGCCTTGTAATAAAAGTTAACACTCGTACCAGTTTCGAGCAAATCGCTTAACCACGATTCAAATTAAGAAGCACTTTGACAAGCCACATTCGATTCTAGCGAAACTTCAAACATGGTAAGCGTAATAAATGTAACTAAATTTCAAAACTACTAAATTAAAAATATTAAGCGAAGTACAAATTCTGATAAAGATGGTTGATTAATCCGTATAAAAATTAACAAACCGAAACGTAATAACGCAATCTTAAATCCTGTAAGAAAAATAAAATTTTGAATTACGTCTGGTAATATTTTTGGAAATCATTGCTGACTGTTCCTGAGCAAAAGAGAAATAAAACTCCAAATATTTAAAGACATCGAAGCAAGCGTGCATCGCTCGTTAATCTTTGTTTTGACATACGAGTTTGTACCCCCTTTCATTTTTATCCCATCTAATCACGCGTGTTGTAACTATGACAGTTCAAATTTAATATCGTAAAATGACGACGTTAGTGACTTCATACACTTCTAACTATAGTCTTGTTGCATAGAGATCAAAGTTCATAGTCGGCTATCGTACTAAACATTAAACAAACCTCCTTGGATTGGGTGCCTTCTCTAGTGTATCCTCATCACTTAACTATAATTACGACGCTAGTCGCCAATAGCTCTCGTGCAGCCCTAGTGCAACGATAATTCAACTCAACCAAACTAAGTTGGGAATACAGAATCCATAAGTGCCGACTTTTTGATTTTTAAATATCCGTCCAATTTGAATCAAATTAAGAATACAAAATTCTGAGCTTGTCAATCTCGTGTGCAAAGCCCATTATAAATGGGTTTGGGTTTGAGTTCATAAAAATTGTCAAGTCTAAATCTTGCCTTTCAAGATTTTATTTTTGACAAAGATTCGTAGAATATCGAGGTCCTTAGCGTTTGGTTTCTTACTATTAAAAATTGGAGTACCTTAAATTTGGTTATTGGGTGTTTTGTTAAGAGTTCCACTAAAAGAATAGCCCTCGTGTAGCTCTAGTGCGATAATTCAAACCAAACCACTAAAATAATTCTTTCAAGGAATAGTTTCACAAATCATTTTAATATTTAATTTGGTTTTCCACAAGAGATTCATTTTGAATTTCAAATTTCAACTTCAATTATCGGAATTCTGATACTGCAACGATTAAATACGTAAAATTAAAGTAATTTCTAAATTTTAGTAAGGTAATCTTCACATTCTTCGTAACGATAAGTCATTGGTTCTTATCGGTCTTTAAAATTTCTTCTGCCCAAACACGTTGAATCTCAACAAACCATACTTGGATATTCGGCAAATTAACTAAATATTGGTTGGTAGAACTCGGCGATTAACAACAAACAGCAAGTTGTGGCCTTTCCCATTTTCCTAAAAAACTTTGTTCAAAATTACTCTAATTAGCTGTGCTGATCAACTGCTATTAACTGTCTATGTAATGGTATTTTTCGAGTAAATATTAAGGTGAATGAAAAGTATAATTGTAACAAAACTATAGATTTTGCATAACTTCTCGAACTTGAACAATTAACATGGAATCTATGAACCCAGTTTCTCTATTCTAATTTATCTGTTCTTGGAAACATTCACTTCATCTTGCAGGATATTTTAGTTAGTAGCGAAATCGAGTGTTCTAGGTCGTATTTTTTTCCTCTGGCGCCAGTAGCTTTCGCGTTCAAAGGCAACCATCGCTTTTGCGAACGCTCGAGGACGTTGCTATCTAGACCCTTCTTGCACTTGAGATATTTAAGGCTAGTGTTAAACTAATGTAAAACTCGGTATTCAAAATTTTTAAGCTTAAAAGTTGAAAATTGCCTTAAGAGTACACAACACCCCCCCCCCCCCTTTTCAAATATACAATGACTAATTATCCTCTATAAAAACTAGCACTAGTTTACAACAGTACGAAGATAAGTGCCAATGACTACTTAACTAAAAGAGTTTGTATAGGTTTCAAATTATAAGAAATCTCTTAATTGCGTAAAATAAATTCTAAATGAATATTTCAACATTAAACTAGTAGACGCGTACGATATCGCCTTTAACGGTTGTGTTGAGTGCCTATTCAGGTGTCGGCTCGTCACTTGAATGTGGTTCTAAAATACGACGCATGTCGCCAATAGCCCTCGTGTAGCTCTAGTGCGACGATAATTCAAAACCTAACCTAAACTAGTACACACTTGCTTAAGCGCTCAATTTCACTATAGACTGTGGTAAACTTGAAACGCAATTTAAATTGAATGGTAATTTATCGTTAAAGTGGACCTTGGACTTGATATTCTACGAATGGGTAGGGGGTTGGTTGCATTGGTTTTTTAATAGTTAATTTACAGTTGGAGTTTCAACAATCCAATATGAAGTGACAGTAGCTCAAAACTGCAAAGTCAGTGGTTTATAGTCATCGGTTAAAACAAACGCAATCTTAAATTTAACTTGCGATGAAAATTTTTGGTTTTATGGAAAACTAAGTAGGTCTTTGACACCATCTGTTTAATGAACAAGTATGTTACTGTATACTAAGAGATTGGACGTGTCTTGAAACATTAAACGACGTCGACATTTCTCAGAGAGGGGTGTTAAATCCACTCGGCTAAGGAGTATCCCTAAATTTACCAAATTTAAATGCTAAATATTAAGAGATTCTGTAGCTGTTATTAAATAGCTAAGCTTTTAGTTCATGGCAATTGTAAACCAAGCAAAACCTGATAAGCTTGAAAACTGCGAGACGGTTTCCTGCTTTTATTCAAAGGCTTCACTGAAAGGACTGGGAACTTTTTAATTTCCAAAAACTGGTTTATAGGATCAAGATCGCAATTAAATAATACAAAATCGATATTTATGCCCGTCTTCACGAAAACTTGTTTTGTGCATTTTGAAAAGTATAGTTATTTTTTAGTATACTGTAAATATTCCATGTTATTACGATCCATCGGTATGAAATAACTGAAATTGATGCCCTATAATATTTTTTAATGATGTAAATATAATTCGTAGTGGCTGGTAATACTTGTTAGAGATTGAAGAGGGAAAAGCACTTCGTTACGCATTTAACTTGTTAATATGTAAATAATCTCCATAGTTGTAAATTCTATTACCTATACTTAACATAACCTGAACTACAAGTTTTAAAGTGGAAAATTAAAAATTTAAGTCGACCTGAATAGCCGTCATTAGTAATAGCAGTTTGTAGACTACCCAAGTTTTCAAATGGCAGCTGCATAAAGTCGTTAGCGAGTATCTGTCTTCAAAATTACTAAATTTAAAATTCTGGCAGAAGCTGCTTTTGGATGTAGTATACCAAGGTTGAATTATAGTTTTGCAAATCAAATATTAATACATAAAAATTGAGCTTAACTTCAGTAAAAACGCCACTTACCAAACCTAGTGAACAGTTAATTTGATTTGAGATGTTTAGAAGTAAGAAAGCATAAGTCGTCACACATTTGTATTTTTTAGCAGTTAAACATTTATAAATATCTAAGCATTGTCCAAAATTAAAAGTCGCTAAAATTAAAATGAACGAAAGATACCAAATCATTTTTTCCAGTCTTTATATGCAGAAGTCAAAATTGATTAAACAAATTGAACAAGCCATTAATTAATAGTTTGTAAAAACTGGGCAGATAATTCAGCCTACTATAGTTTTATTTTAGGCTATCCAATTTTATAACTATGTGAATTTGAAAGCATATCGAGCTACTTTTACAAACTTGTATGGTGGGATTGGTTTTCAATCTAGTAAAATAGTTACAAAATTACTTTGGTTTGATACGGTCTCGAAAGTTATTCCGTGGAATTTTATTTATACACGAGAGTAAATAGTAAAGTTAAAAAAAAAAAATTCCAATTCGCTAATGTAGATAGACATAAGACACCTAAATAACTTGGTTATTAGTCAAATTTGATCGGGTAGATTGTAAGCATTCCACTTGGTTAACTTCCTTTTCACTATACCAACGGCGGAGGATCAAGTTTGCACAAGATTGTAGTTTGCGGCGAAATCGAGTGTTCTAGGTCGAATTTTTTTTTCTTTGCCGCGGCACGTAGCTTTCGTGTTCAAAGGCAATTCATCGCCTTTGCGAACGCTCGATGACGTTGCATTCGAAAATCCCATTGCACTTGAAATATTGTTGGAGCCTTCTGGAGCAAATAAGTAACTGGAGATAGATTTTCTGCATCCCTTTAGGTCCGAATGTTTGACTTTGTAGCAGTCTGCCACATACGTAACCTTAAAATCCAGATACTAGAAGCACAAATTTTAATTTTTAAAACTTGCTGGTTTCTTCAAGATCAATTTTTGATGTTTAACTATTTAGGGTTTCAACTGAATTGACTAGAATTGGCTCTTTTGTAGCTAGTGCAATTTCAGTCTAGCCTATCTATAGATTGATAAACCAATACCACTATATAAGATTGTAAAAGTAGCTCGACATGCTCTCAAATTCACATAGTTATAAGATTGGATAGCCTAAAATAAAACTATAGTAAGCTGAATTATCTGCCCAGTTTTTACAAATTATTAATTAATGGGAAGTACAATTTGGTTAATCAATTTTGACTTCTGCATACAAAGACTGGGGAAAAAAGAATTTTATCTTTAGTTCATTTTAATTTAACCGACTTCTAATTTTGGACCATGCTTAGATGTATATAAATGCTTAATTGCTAAAAAATACAAATGTGTGACTACTTATGATTTCTTGCTTCTAAGCGTTTCAAATCAAAACTGTTGGTAAGTGGCGTTTTTTAAAGGGGAAGCTTTATAGTTGCACAACTTATCTACAGTGTTATTTAAGTTCCAACTTCTGGTGTAAATATGCGCATTACAATCTCATTAAACGCACGTGACCAAAAACAGCGCCTAACGTAAGAATTCTTGGCGATTTTTCCAGAAATGTCCCTATACAGTTTGCACACGCTTCATTAAAATAAACCTGCATCCTTTGTCTAAAATTCTTTGTAAGAACAAACTTCAAACCAGTTTTTGGAAATATATAAAAATGCTTGTTTCTCGTTGGGTTGTTTAGTTCAAAGCCTTACTAGGTCACTCAGATTATTTAGGACGCATTCAACTGATGAATCAATCTAAATCATTGCAGGAAGTCCACAAAGTTTAAAAATAACCGGAACTAGAAATACCCACGTTTGCTAAAGTAAATATACGCGGACCTGAATTGACTCTCTGATATTAAAGATTTGGGTTCCAATTTATTTAAAACTTCCAATGTTGGTCTACTGCATAGGTAGTTTTTAAAGTATTTCTTGCGTTTAAATCTAGAAGTAAATAGTTTGGGGAGTGAAGTTTTTTATTGGATTAATCAACCATTTGTGTAACGAAATTTTCCTTAATATAGAAGCTCTAAATTTACCACCAAATAGTTAATTGTCTAGCGTTGATATTTTACTATGCTTGTTTCGTTAAAACTAATCTGATAAAGTAACTTGAATGACATTTAACCAAACCCGTATAGTAATTACACCTACAACTAAATTTATAAAACAAGCATTTTACCAATTCTGTCACAAAGTTTACCTGTTATAATTATACACTTAAAATAAACAACTCGAGTGCAAGTTCATTACTGTTTAGTATTATATTTAAAGCAAAAATTGTTATTAAGTAAATTAAAATATTTAATTTCTAAATTAAAAAAAGAGTATTTCATCGTCAAATTTGGTTTCTTGTCCGATTATTTCAACCACACTAAATTCCTAGGTGCAGGGGAGGTAGTTGTAATATGCTGCGATATTTTTTTTTTGATAAACCAAATTTTGTTTCAAATTTAATTCTATATGTCCATTTTTAAGTCAACTGGATCCTAAAAAAAAAACCCTTCAAAACCTTAAGTTAAATCTTTCATTATAATATCGAATTCATAGTCTTTTGAATCAAATATGCATTAGTTTTAAATAGTTAAGAATTCGATGAAATAATCCCCAAAATTCCCTTTTCCAATAACTTGGATACTTGTACATAATATGCACTCGTCCGAAGTTCTTGAAAGTCTTAAACTGAATTTTATGAGTGTTTTGATAAGTGCTACATAAGTACCTTTTTCACTCGTAAAACGGCCCGGGCGGCCGTGCAACTAAAGATTCGATAATCACATTTCTATCGCATTAAGTGGAAACAAATCCTACGTAGCGAAAGGGTTAAGAAATTAAGTTCTATGAATGAACTTTGGCATCAGTTGCAATAGAAGTCTAATGGAATCTAAGCATCACTCTTTTTTTATGGTCAAGGTTTTAAAATTTTAAATAATTCGTATAGGTCGTCCCGTCAACATAAATTGCCCCTGGAACAGTTTAATATACATTGGAAAATCGGTCTAGTGCTATTTCAGTCCAACCAAACATCCTGATTGAAACTGTTTACAACTTGAAATTTGGGTACAAAAATTTTCGGGAAAATAACTTTGGTGCAAACGAAGAGCTAGCCTTCGTGTTGCACCAGAAGTTATCTCCATGATGTGCGTACTATGTCGGCCTAACGTTTGCGTTGGGTTCCTATTCAGGTCCAAGTGACTGTGGTTGGTTCTAACGACGCACGCACGCCGTTTGACCTAGCCCTCGTGTACTCTAGGGCACGAATAATCAAAACCTAACCTAACGTGGCTGCGCGCTGCGTACTGGTCGCCGTACTATGGTTGCGTTGGGGTTTCCTATTCAGCCGGCTAGTCAAGTGACGGTGGTTCTAAAATAAACGCCCGTTGCGGCCGCCGTCGCTGCCCTCTATAGCTACGCGACGATAATTCAAAACCTAACCAAACGTGCTGCATAACCTGCGTAACGATTCGCCCTTAACGGTATTCAGGGTTCCTGCCGGTAGCCGCTGTGGTTCTGACTGTGGTTCTAAAATAACACCCCTGCAAAGTGTAGCGTAGCCTTTGCGACGATAATCAAACTAACCTAACGTGGCTGCATTCAGCTTAAACTAAATCAGTTTGGTGAATATAAAAATGGGAAGGTTTTCGTAGCGTATCCATTATTAGAAGGGCCTCTAAATAATTTTTACGGGGAAACTAGAACATCCAAACCTACTGCAACGACTTCATGTTGATCCAAACCCACAAACCACTCGGCAGCTAATTCGCCTAAACCAGAATATCCACGTCTATGGTGACGTCAAAGCTAAATAAATCGTCGTCTTCTATCCCACAAAACAAACCAGGCACTGCCCCGTTCGAACTATCCATTGGAAAATCTTAACATTTTCACCAAAAGTGGACAACAGTGTTGTTCTTTAAGTGTTTCGATATTTAGTCGTAGTATATGATCAGTACCTGTTGGGTGTTGAATGACGATACATGTAAATGCCTAATTGTTTTGGGCATGTTTACAAATTGAGTGTATACAATTTCATTGGATTTCAGTGTATTTAATTTCAAATTGTATTTTAAGGGAGGAAATTATATGTTCGTGAAAATACTATCTATGAAAATGAGTAATGTTTCTCTATGATTTGCGAGTTTGTTATGTTTCACAATTCTCCAGTTTTTTTTTCCAGTTGCATATGAAGAAAATTCTGTTTCTAGAGTAAAAATTTTTTGGTTCAAAAGAAATTGAGTTTCTATTTAAATGTGTTCTTGAATAAGAGTACAAATTCTGCTTTTAATGTGAACATTAAATTCATAGTATTTTCAAGTCACTCGGTTCAGTACACAGTCGCAGAAGTTCAGTACAAGGTTTGGACAACCGAAGTTCTATAGGTAAGAGTAAGTAAAAATTTTCCTTAATTAATCAGACCAGTAATGAAGTTCAACGGTATATCAATGGGCTAGCTCATGGGTGTTTTAAGAGGTAGATCTTAATTACGGGAGTGTGCACACACAATAAAGAAACATTAACCAAACTTTTATTACAGGGGCTGCATGTTAAATTTCATAGCTTAATTTTTTTGCTCTTGTGACTACATGTCATTGTTTTTACTTTAGTGCATGCAAAATGTCTGTCGAGGGAAAAATATTAATCAAATTACAATATTTGTCTATGTAATGCGATGCTGAGACAATGTGATTGCTGATTGTAATAAATTGGGATTTGCTGATTGTAATAAAATTGTTGTTTATCGTAGTCTTGTATTATCAAGTTAATGCTGAATAAAATATATTCACAAATAGTTTACTGAATATTTCCTTAATTACTTTACTGAATATAATTACTATAGTTAGACTTATCGTATTATATTAACCCTCTAATGCATACTGTTGCCGTTTGGCAACATGCAACATAATCCACTTTATTCTGTTAAATTAGAGCTCCCTCTCGACAAATTTGTTTTTTCATCTATTGCATTCCATTTTGAAGTTTTACTACTGTCATCCATGAAGGTTATTAGTAACTAAAAGTTTTTTCAAAATTGAAGAGTGAAATTATTAACTGTTGTGAAATTACGTCTTTGACAGTATTCAAAGTATAATACTAAGTACATAGAAATTGTTTTGACAAAATAATTATAGTTAAAGAGGGTTATTTTGAAATATATTTAGTAGTTTTCTAGAAATTATTATCGAAATTGGAATTTTGTAGTTGGTTTTTGTCATATGGAAATTCTTTAAAAAAATTGGAATTATTTAATTTTCTAATGCAGTTAAATTTTCAGTATTTTTCCCATAATGTACAAGTATTAAAGGTACCAGTATATTTTTTCGGGATGAAAATAAAAATTCATGCATTAGAGGGTTAACGCATGTTTAATATTAACATCAAATTGGTAATAATTAAAACCAACACACAATTTCTAACAGAATACCACTTCTGTTTTCATTTTATTCAACGACAATGCAGAAGGATATTAAAAGTTTACAGTTAATCTTATCACTCTACACACAGAGAGGAGCATCTTCAAAATAATATCGGCCCTATCCCGCGCCTTTAAATTACTTCCGTAGGCTAGTGTACAAGTGCATTTATTGCCTTTATGTAGCACAAACTTGCACGAATAGAAGTTGGTTTTTATAAAGAACGAATGTTTGCTGTTTTTGTTTTTTCTTAACCACTATTACGATGTCCGTCTGCACTATGTCGGGTTTACGAAGCGTGACCATTGGGGCTTCCTGATACCCAGCGAATCTGATGTACAAAAGTGCGTTTATTGCCTTTTTTGCAGCACAAACTTGTCCGAAGCAAGCATGGAATTTGATTAAAAGGAACGAATATTTGCTGTCGGTTTTTCTTGTGAAATATTACTTACGGTGTCCGTATGTACTACGTCGTGTGTACGAGCAGTGAATCGGCTGGCTTGATAACCGGCCATGTGAGTAGCTGGTCAGGTGTGTGATTCTGTCATAGCCTGGAGAGAGCTTTGCTGTTTCTCGAGCACGGAGGCTTGAAGGGGCAGAGCCAGATTTAGAGATTTCCCGCCTGTAGGCAACGATTGATTGGCCGCACCTGTCACAAAATATTTTTCCCACTTGGGGAAAGCTGGAAAATAGGGTGGTATGTGCTGCTTAAAATATGCACAAATTAGAATCATCTATGTACCTTTACACACTATATCCAAAGAGAAATAGGGAATTTTTAAAAAAAACTGTTCAGCTATTTTTCTTCTGTTGTAACTTCTGTTTGGGGAAATATTGCACTGAATTATCAGTTCACTGCTTTTCAATTTTGGACCGTTTTTCTGAGTTTGGAAATAAAAACCCGAGAATGGGTTCAGCTGAATGCTGAAAATATGGTTCAACTGAATGCTGAAAGCATTTCACCAAACAGTTGTTGCAGCTAGCAGAAACTATAATTTTGGGGAAAACACACAACAATTTGTAACGGTGTAAGTTAGTGATAAAAACAGCAGCCATCGCAAGCCGGAGGCGACAAAAAGTATTCTAAAGCACTGTTTAGTCGATACTGGTAAAAAGTTAAAAGAACAAGTCTAAAAAAATAAAATATCATTTCCATTCACATCCCTATTTTTCTCTTATCTAGTTTAAGCATTAAGCACGCACCCATATATTCACGTTTTACAATCCGACGATAAACTTTTACTGGCCAAGTCCCATCAAAACGCACCAGCAGCGAGAGAATAGAATTATGCGAAAATATGTATCCCCTCGTTTAAGCATCCGCCAAGTTCGGACAGAATCAAAACCAATTACTACAACTTTCATGCCGATGTTCCGAAGTCGGCCATTTTGGGGAGAGGAGGCGCTCGATTTTAAGTGGTTTCGTTTGGCGATAGAAAGTTTTGGATCGTCCTTTCTGTCTTGAAGTATGCGACGCGTTCGCGTTCCTAGCTTGAAATGTGCGACCATTAAAGGACTGAGGGTGGTTATGCAGAATGGGGCTAAGTGATATAATATTTTGGAGGCCAAGTTATTTTCAGAAGCAAAGTTTGGTTGCTGACCAACTAGAACCAGTTATGGACCAGAAAATGTCTTGGGATTATTGGCTAATTGTTCTAATAGAGTGGTTAAATAGAAAGTTCTCGATAAATTTGTTTGTTTAGAGTTTTATCGAAGAAAATTCTCATCTAGAATATGATTGCAATTAAGTTCATAAAAATTTCTTAACCGGTAACAGATCCGATTGTTTACTAATGTACTAATTTGGAAGCTTTAGGAGGATTTGAAAGTTTTTGAAGAAAAACATTAGATTACGAAAATAAGATTTTATAAAGTTGTTACTGAAATGATCTATTTTGAAAATATAAAACCGTTATGCAGTAACTGAAGTTTAATGCGAGTGATGTAAATGAGTTATATAAGTTCAAATATCATATTTACAACTCGTCCCTAAATACCTAACTTGGTACTTGCTAATCATTTTAATTTTTTGAGTATTAGAGCAAAAATATTAGTTTTATGAATCGTTCTAACGTTGCACTTCCCATTTTTTCGCCTTATTTAAACAGCAGTTTTTAACAAATAATTGTCGACATGTTATTTTGTCATTTTGGATAATTGACTTTTATTTCAATAGTTTTAGTGGTTTTGGCACGTACGAAAATTGTTGTAAACTTGTCACATTTTATTCGGAAATGTCATTGTTTTTTGTCCAGGGAATTCAAATACTTTTAAAACAAACAGAAAACAACCAAGACACTTTAAAAAATAAGTTTACTGTAACGGTAACAGTTATGTAAGAATGACTCAAGGGGTTTACAGAAAGAGCAAATGTTTCTAAATGCATTCAAGGTTTTTATCTAAGAAATATCAAACCAAAATATTTACTTTAAAACAATGAAAAAAAGTTTGACAATTTATATGATGAAGCAGTTTTTAAAAAATTGGAGTTTGTATGTTATTGTTTATAAAGAATTATATAATATAAATGGTTGTTTTTCCAGTAATTTAAACATGCATATATTAACGTTTTTGCTTTAAGTACCAAGGGTTGCCCGAAATCACGAAAAAAGGGCAACATGCTGTGGAGTGAGTTTAGGGAATTGTTTGAAAATTATTAAAATGATTAAGATGCATGTTAGGATAATATTTAAAGAAGTATTAAGTATAAAAGTAAGTACTGAAAAGATAGTTAAAAATTAAGTATAGTTGGATTAGTTACATAAGTTAACATTAGCTTACATAAGTTATGTATTAGCTATATTTTTTAAGAATAACTTTCCTAATATTGTGTAAAATATGACCACCAAATTAATGGTAATTTTCGATTTGTCTTCAAAATTTTGAATTTATATGTTTAAAATTCAGTTTGTTAACTAAAACTTGTGCCAACGGTTCCTTTCTGCTGGAATTTCACTAATAAAGGGACTGTCCAGTGAATTAATTTAGTTTCGGGTCATTTCGCAAGCGAGGCGAAGAAGACAACATGAAATGGAGTTCAGTTGAGTTAGCAAACTGCTTCTCGAGTGGGACAGATTCGTTCTGGGGCGTGAAATTAGCCAACGTCATCCTACGTGTTTGGGGGACATTTTGTGGTTCAGAGATGCGTTTGTATTGTTAGATGATCATTCTGTCTAACTGCTTCACAGATTGGAGATAGAATGCGAGTTTTAATGTGACAGATTCAAACAAAGTTTGGGTGCCTGTAGGGGTGGACGCCTGATTGTCATTTGGTTTACGATGTTAGTGTTTTGTTGCAATAACTTTGGAGGAAGCATTTGTGCTCTGAGCGAGATATTTGGTGTATTTTGGAATATAGTTCTCTGTTCGATTTTATTAAGATTGGTTAAATTAATGACACTGATTACAGAAGTTTTTAAAAACAAAAGTTAAATATAATGAATTAAAATTAATTTTAAAAATTATTAATTTAGCTAGGCTATAATTTTTCTTTACATAAAGCTCATAAGTAAAACATATTCCCGTGAATCACAATTTAACGTATCGCTTAAATTAAAATAAAGAGTGGTATATACTGCTTTAAATATTTAATTTTTTTAATTTTACACCTTTTGTTTACGAAGCAAAATATAGCAGCATTCATGAAAACAATTTCTGCGTATTTCTCAAAAGCTCAAACTATACTGATGTCATTGTATAAGTGATCATTAAAATTTTAATTAAAAACTATAATTTTCAGAATCATTCCGAATTTCCTTAAAAAATAAGGTAACAAAAAGTAATTATATATTGAAAAAGTGAAATTTAACGTGCACTTAGTTATAACTGAAAATGTTGCATTGCAAAAAATATATATCGTATTAATTAGTTTGATACTCAAAATTAAAATTTCGGTACAAATACGACGTATTTACCATAAAATTTTTGAAAGGCATAAATTGATTCGCAAGGCAAAACTTCTATACAGTTTAAAACATACGTATGTCATTTTTAGAGAGCTTTTCGTAATGGAAGAATAATTTTCGTAAAAATTCTTCGAGGTTTGCTTTTATATTTTAGTCCTACTTTAATGCATTTGAAATGAAATATAAGATATTTATGTAAAAAGATATAGTAATTGTAGTGGTCTTTCGAATGCTTTTTTAGATAAAAGCTTTCAATTTAATTTTTCACTACGAGCAGCGACGAAAATATAAAAAGCTATGGAATTCCAAATTCTATTATGTACGGATCTTATTCCCTTACAGAAGAAAATCTATTATTTAGGGTGAATTGAAGTTAGGTACTAATGATCTAAGACAGCTCCATTTCAAAACAGAGAAGTGCACCGAAAAATGTTTTTACAAATTGAAATTTCGAGAATTTCATCCTTACAAATATATGAGCTTTTGCTTTTATAATTTTATGTGAAATATAAATACCAATGTAAACTTATATAAAAATATGTACAAAATCATTCTTATGTCTTTTTTTAATCTTGATGTCAATAATTAAGGGTTTTTCTTAGAAGTTTATTATTAATAAAAATATACCTTAAGTAGGCGAATACCCAAAATTCTAAAATTTTTGCTATTACTTTAATCTTTTCCAAATTTGGCATAGTGATTTCAACTATAATGAATAATACTATTTAGGCATTTTTTTAAAATTTAAATATAATTTATTTATTTTAAACGGTGTTTTCTACTAAAAAACGAGGTTTACGCTAACAAGTCTACCACATTGAATTTTCATCCTATAAACATTAATTATGTGTTAAATTCTTCGTTTTGAACTGAAGCATGCAATGACCCTTTAGAGTTACATACAAATTACAAGAAAAGAAGTTATTAAGAAAAATGTTATAAATTAACCACAAAAAAGGATTTTTTTATTTACTTACACTTGGATATTTAAAAAAAAAACCTTTCATATTTACACCAGATGTTAGAGGTTCATGGCACAGATACATATATTGAAATAGCATCTGTGAAAAATTTCAGTTAAATTAATGTAAAACTTTTTATGCTAGAAGTGTTAGCTCAAACAACTTTTTTTAGTTGAAAAACACCGTTGAAAATAAATAAATTATTTTTAAATAAAAAAAATTGCCCAAAAAGCACTGTTCATTATATTTGAAATCACTAAGCCAAATTTGGAAAATATTAAAGCAATAGTAAAAATTTTAGAATTTTGGGCACTCGCCTACCTTAAGTAAGTAATGTGTTGTTACACTCCTCCACTTTTTTTTTATAAATAATCAATTGTTATATATAAAATTATGTGTTTTAAAAAATCTGAACGGTTTTTCCAGTTTGTTTACATTAAGTTCCCTATGTCACGAATCACTTCTTAATTAATCTCCATAAAAACAACAACTTATAATTATAAAATTAAAGCTTATTATGATAATTAGCAGCACTCACACAGATTAAAATGTACTTAAATAACAAAAGAGTTTCATTTAAAGGAATAATAGAAAGCTTGAACTATTAATATCCATTAGCAGTTTATCATAATTAAAGCTTTAAATGGCTGGTATTTTTATGCTTTTTTTTAAAGAGGGAGTTTAAAGTTTTTTATTTGTTTATTCTAGAATTGATGAAGTGTTTGAAACATAAATATCAAAAATTATTTTATTGTAAAAAAATGTATAATACTTTACTTTTTCTATTACACTTAATTCCTTGCAATTAAAATAGAAATGAATGAAAATTGAGTTTTTTTTTGGGAGGAAAACAACCATAATTTAAGATTAAATTTTACATATTCTTTTCAACGACATTAATTTTACAAGTTAATGAATATACTTTCATTAATTAGAGTATTTTTCTTCCAATTATTTATTTCCCGCTTTTAATTCCACACTGAAGGTAATATTTTTGTTTAATTAATGATAATGTGTTATTTCTTCCTCTGAATATTTTCTATATAGAGATAATAGTTTTTTTTTAAAAAGTTTTTACTACATGTGAATTAAAATTTAAGAATTATAAATATATATTTGTAAAATTAATAAAAATTATTACAAAAAATTAAAAGAAAATGCTACCCCGTGTTCAAGGGTGTGCTTATAATATTGCATCATCTCAAACACTCTCCATTTAATACATAATAATTCTTTCATTGAAAAATAAACTTAACTTTAACTTAATGTTTCAGTTTTAATTAAACACCTATTAATGCATATTGGAGTTTTAATTCAATAATTTTGGCAAGCTTTTTACATTGAAGTTTTTTCTTAAAATGGATTTTATCAAAATACGTTTAGTCGTGTTTTGAAATTGATTGATAGTTCGCTGTATGTTGATATTAAATGTTTTACTTCATTTTAAGCGTGAGCAATATTGCATATTTATTCTACGAAATTCAAATAAATTTAGCAAGGTAAGGTATAATTATAATTATTAAATGTTTAACTAAAAATGGCGTAGCGTTGTATAATGAAAAAAATTATTACAAAAGTAAAAGCTGTGCTTAGCGCTTTATTTTTGGCACATGAATTTTATGTATAGAAGCAGTTCTAAGTGAAATTTTCTGTTACAAACGTACTTGTTTACGTTATAAACTTATTGCGGAAGCTAAAACCTAAAAAAACTTCCAAGGTCGTTTGAAAAGAATAAATTTACAGCACTCCTGTTTTATATTCGACTAAGAAAAGTTTATTGATGAAAAATTTTATTGATGGTTATTAATTTTATTGTATTAGTTACTTTTCCTATACTGCAAGCTTTAAAAATAACCAATGATCCTTATTTTTGATTGGAACCCCTAAATAGGAAGAAATGAAGGTTTAAAGAATTTTTTTCGTGTACACAAATATTAATACCGATAATTGTCGCCAATAGCCCTCGTGTAGCTCTAGTGCGACGATAATTCAAACCAAACCAAAATACTCGATAATTTAAATGTTCAAATTTGTGCGCTAAAAATATTATAACGATGTTATTGAAAAATGTGTTTACATCGCATCTTTTTTTGAAAGCTGTATTTGTTTCCTTAGAAACAACCAATAAACATTTGTTTATAATTAAAAAAAAAGGTTGATATGTAATATCCCTTTTTATAGTATTTACATCAATTCGGTCAAGTTTTATTGACTTACTCGTCAACCAATGGCATTGCCGATGATTCAATTTTGGGGGTCTTTGTATTGATCAAAATAATTAATTATATTTTTTTTTGTAATCTATACATGTACTTAAAAATTTACTTTGCTTTTTTGCAGGTACATTTTGTCTCCATGTTAGTTTTAAGGTAATCAAAAACAGATAAATTGACTATTTTAAATATGTATAACTTCAATCGAATAATTTAGTTCAAAATAGTTTGATTTTACTTTTTGTGATGAAGAATTCTTTAAAAGTACGCAAAATTAACTAGACAAGGAAATTATTTGGCTGTTATTAATAAATTTGTGAAAAATTCTCCCCCGACAATGAATTCAAAATTTTTTCATATAAATTAGACTTTAAAATTTATTGAAAGACCTAAATTTCTCAACTGTCGTAAGAAACCTTGTCAGAATGAATAATGTAAATGCCTTTCCCACTTACAAAGGGTTAATCCAAGACTACGGCATTCTTTTTATATTTATTAAATACTTTGGAATACTAAACTTAACAAGGCCGAAGACGTATAAATGCGTTATAACACTGCTAATTCCTACACTTTTGCACTTGGATTATGTGGATTACATTGCATCGGTTCTGAAGTATGTGAATGAAGAGTGGTTTCAGTGGAAAATTGAAATTGTATACGCAATCGGGTTTGCTACAAGGCTACTAGTTTGGCATTCCTTGCGACGAAACTCTAAAAATGTCTTAAACACGTTAAGGAAAATTAAAAAAATATCCTCAAAACCTTTGAATATTCGATTTTTGAATATTACAGTCACAGTAGTTACAGGAGTAATGTTCGTCAATTGCATTCTTTACACAATCGTTGTGGATCATTATGAAATTGACTATCAGTATGAAAGTCAGCTTTATGACGTCAGTTTTGAACATAGATTAGTAAGAAATCTGTGTTACTTTCTGAAATCCATTTTTAATCAATTTTTACCTGCAGCGATGGTAACACTGATACTTGGCTTTTATTTAGTTTTATGCCACACACTTTCCACTGCCATGAAAGATTTCTGTCAAGAACTTAATGTCGAACCTGCCAATTGCATTCTTAAAAATCCTGCAAAGTTTTTCACTAAGTTCTTCAGAATTCTAGACTCTATTAAAGCCCTACGAGGTTCCTTTTCTAGCACTACTTTTTGTCTTTGTGTTTATTACCTATTACACCTATTCAGCATGCTATCGTCTTTTCTTTTATGCAAAGAGGAGGACTTAGATCCTTCGTTGATTTTTGATTGCATATACCGCATTACGTTTCTGACCGTATCCCTATATTTATTATACTACTTTTCTGACTATATACCGAAGCAGATGGGTAAAATTAAATCGAGTGTTTATGACAAGTTTGGTACTTTTGCAACTATTGGAATGTCCATCAATGATCGCGTTAATTTCTTGTTAGTCCAGCATATAATTGCTGTACCAAATTGTGTGCTATCCGGTTGCGGAATTCTGGATCTAACCAAAAGAAATTTCTTGACTGTTTTCGGATCTTTAGTGACTTACGGAATAATTCTTGTACAGTTGAATAAACAGGGAAACTAATTTGCCAGTTTGCCAGATCTGACATTAGTAATCACTATAACAACAAACGAATAAATTTTGTATTGATTATTATGGGGCTGTGGGGAGCTTTGTGGTTAGGATTTTGATCTCCGAATCGGAACGTCCCGAGATCGAGTCCCGGTACCACTGAAGACCCACCCAGTGTATGTGGAGTACGTACTCGTTAAATCTGTTGGGTCCGGAAGTCCTGTGGGCGGTCATTGTGCATTTTCCCTCGTGTACAGGTCCTTGAAGACTATTTCCCTCCCCTTCAGGGACATGTCTAAATTGTGGAGGTGACGCGCGATAGATGGCAGCATCTGTCACATATGTGTGCGTTGTGTCTGTTTTACTTGACGAAGATTTATAAGCGGGTCTTTGACCAAGCACACAAGCCTGAAAATATATGAAAAAAGAAAGTAGGATTAGAGGGTTCACTCACTTTGCATTGATTAGTAATTGATTCAGCTCTACCAGTATCCACAACAACAAACGTTTAAAGTGTACTTGATTAGTTACTGCAACAGCTCTGGCATTGGTAACCAAAACAGCCACAAAATTTTAAATTCAGCATTGATTAGGTAAGGGAACCTGGGGAGCCCTGACCCACCTTTTAATTTTAGTATTTAATAAATATTTTAGCATTTTCTCATTACACGGAGCTCAAAGCTACGGCTGTCAGCAGACGGCTGCCTTAGTTTCCATGAGCTACTTCTTATCAGTGAGGAGAAAATAAAAGACAAAGGTTTCTCATATAAAAAAGTTAAAATTTTAGACATCATTTGTAAGATTTTTTCATATTAACCATTTGAATTGCGTTTAAGTATTTGGTATTTTATAAATACTGTTATAGGGGTAAGGTTTTATTTAAGTTATAAAGTTGATGAGATTTGTGCATTGAAGTAGGCTGGAAATCTCCATGTGCCATTCTTTACAAAATGGCTAGGTGGGGAGACTTGGCCACTGGACCAAGGCTATTTTTTTTGTTTTTCAGCTATCTAGCTATAAAAATAGGGAATAGAGACTCAATTTTATTCTCTAGAGTTTTTCAAACAAAAGCAACGCAAGCAAAATATTATTTAAGGAAACTTAATGAATATTTCACAGTTGAAAAGTTAATAATTGAAGCAAATTTTGTCCGGCTAGATCAAAGGAGGTAAAGGCTTAACCTTTGATTAAAAAATGGGCCACATTGTAATTACTGGTTACTATTTGGTTATTTAAATAAGTCTTTCTACCTTAATTTGGAATGCTTTACATGTTTAATACGTTGATAAAGAAAAAATAGTTTTCCCGTCTAGAACTTGCTTAACGATAATTAAGGAAAGCAAGAGCTTATTGGGACACATATTTGAATTTAAATTTTTAAAAATTCATTTTTAATTTCTTTCTTAAGTGATTGTAATGTACTGGTGCTGACCTAGTTTTACTATACCATGTTTTAATGTTACAATTCGTATTTTAGCTTTATTTGCAGCCTAAAAACAATTGGCGACTGAATTTATTGCGTTATTTTATGAGAAATATGGGCCAAATGATTCCTAAATTCCCCGGATTGTTCAGTCATTTTAATGATCCGTCTTATAAGTGTTCCAATTCTTATCATTTCAATTAAATTGGAAATATGAAATACTTTGGATGGCAGTGAGTGGGTTACATATTCGTTTATTTTCCTGTTTCACTTTTTTCAGCTTGAAGGAATTTGGAAAGCTGGTATTTCTCCAATAGTTTAAGTGTCACTGAGAAACACAGGGAAATAATTTAAAGCTTGAATTTACGGTTCGTAAAACAAAAAAAAAAGACATTGGTCCCTAAAATAGTTCCGGAAAAGGGTAGTCGCTGTAAATGCTGCCATCGCAACGTTATGAAATTGGTTGTGCTGGGTTGCGCCAATTGTTGTGCGGCAAACACAGCTTCTATGTATTACCACACAGCAGAGAAGCTAAGCTACGCTGTGGTGCCCTGGAAACGGTATAAAAAAGAACCGGCTAACTAGACTGATTACAAAAGTCAAGTAATGGAATTAGGTTTCCAGACTCTTACGTTACCGCACAAGTTTAATTAGCGGGTCAAAATACACAACATTAATAAACAACACTTGGATCAACTTAGCGTTTCATTCTTCCATCTGGGCTCATCATTAAACTAGACACGATTGTATCTTTCCATAAACCAATTACTAGCGAGTGCCTATATACAGTGTACAGTTGCAAAAACTTAAACAAATAACTGCCAGGATTTCCATGAACTGGAAATTTTTTCGTATATTTTCCATTATCTTCCCAATAATTTAAATACCCCAATGTGCGCGTGTGCGACGAAAATATTATAGGGAAGTTTAAACTGAAAAATATATTCCTAACGCATCTTTCTGTAAAACTGTATTTGTTTCCGTAGAAACAAGCAATAAATATTTGTTTGCAATTAAAAAAGATAATTTGGTGATGAAAGTTCCGTTTTTATTGTATTAACGCTAATTTGTTCATGATTTCTTCACATACTCGTTAACCAATTGCATTGTCGATGAACTTATTTTGAAGGTCTTTGTATTGATCAAAATACTTACTTTGATTTTTTTCGCCATCTTGTATATAATTAAAAATGTATTTTTATAGCAAGTTCTGTCTTCCTCCATAGTAGGTAGAGTAAATGTGACTAAAAACAGACAAGTTGGCTTTTTGAAAATAATATCTACAACTTTTATGGAATAATTTACCACACAATATTTTGAGTTGACTTTTTTGTGATGAAGTATTCTTCAAAAGTATACAACAAAGTTAATGAGACAAGGAATATAGTTTGATTTTATCAAACACTTAGTATTATTTTTATTGATCTTGAGTTTAAATACGAAGAGAAATTAAACTTAAGAAATAATCGAAAAAGAGCAAATTATCAATTGTCGAAAGAAACCTTATCAAAATGATTGGCAATAATGTTTTTCTTAGTTACGAAGATCTAATCCAAGACTATGGAATATTTTTTATGTTTATTAAATACTTTGGAGTACTAAACTTAAAAAGGCTGAAAGCGGATAAATACATAATAACTCTGATAATTCCTGCACTTTTTCACTTGGAAAGCGTGGATTATATCGCAGCTGCTCTGAAGTATATGAATGAAGAGTGGTTCCAGTGGAAAATCGAATTAGTATACGGAATCGGGTTTGCTACAAGGCTACTAGTTTGGCATTCTTTGCGACGAAACTCTAAAAATGTCTTAAACGTGATGTGGAAAATTAAAAAAATATCATCAAGACCTTTGAATATTCGATGTCTGAATGTTACAGTCACAGTAATTACAGGAGTAATGTTTTCCAATTGCGTTATTTACACAATCGTTGTGGATCATTTTGAAATTGACTATCAGTATGAAAGTCATCTTTATGACGTCAAGTTTGAACGAAGGTGGGTAAGAAATCTGTGTTACTTTCTAAAAATCGTTTTCAGTCAATTTTTACCTGAAGCGATAGTGACACTGATACTAGGCTTACATTTGACTTTATGCTACATACTTTCGACTGCCATGAAAGATTTCCGTCAAGAACTTAGTGCTGAACCAGCTAATTCCATTCTTAAAAACCCTGCAAAGTTTTTTAGTAAGTTCTTCAGAATTCTGGACACCATTAAATCCCTACGAAATTCTTTTTCTACCACTGCATTATGCCTCTGTGTTTACTACCTATTACACCTATTCAGCATGCTATCGGCTTTTCTTTTATACGAAGACGAAGACTTAGATCCTTCGCTAATTTTTGATTGCATATACCACATTACATTTCTCACCGTATCCCTATATTTATTATACTACTTTTCTGACTACATACCAACAGAAATGAACAATATTAAATCAAGTGTTTATGACAAGTTCGGTACTTTGGCAACTATTGGAATGTCCATCAATGATCGCGTTGATTTTTTGTTCGTCCAGCATATAATTGCTGTACCAAATTGTGTGCTATCCGGTTGCGGAATTCTGGATCTAACCAAAGGAAATTTCTTGACCGTTTTCGGATCTTTAGTGACTTACGGGATAATTCTTGTACAGTTGAACAAACAGGGAAACGAATATGCCAGTTTTCCAGATCCGGCATTAGTAACCACTGCTACGACAAACGAATAAATTCAGCATTGGCTAAGTATAAGAATAGTCATAGCATCAAAATAAAAAAAAATTGGACAGAGTGATCGAATGGCTATTTAATTATTTATTTTCGAGTTTTAATTACTCACAAAATATTTTAAAGAGTGCGACAATAGTTTAAAACTTTTTCTATTAATTGTTAAATAACCGGATGCTAATTTCTGATCGAACATTGTGCTGTTATGAAGAGTCTCATACTTGGTGTGAAACAATTACTTACCCATTAAAAGAATACTTTCACTGTGGTTGGACTGACCAACGACCGAACATTCTTCTTAAAAAGATTTATTTAAATGCAAGGAAAAAGTTATTAATAAAACCTGTTTAAGTGTATATTAATAACTGTGAAATACTTTTATTCATGTAATTGTTGTTATTATATGCAACTAATCAAGTAATTTTTTTTAGATAATTCAGTTATGCAGCTTTTCAGTATTTATGTTATATCATGTTAGTCATATGGTTTGATAATAAAAAAGTATTTAGCGCTTTTATCCCGAATGATCTGCATGCTTTAGAAATCGATTAATTCCCTACTCATGATGTAGCAGGCCAGGCATTGAGAGCTGGACTGTAGATTTCCGATATTTTTTGAATAAAAACCTCTAAATGACCCCCATTTAATCGCTTTTATCAAATCAATTCAATCACTTGCAATTTAATACTTTTATATAATGAAAAATAGTCTTTTTTATCGAGCTTGTTTATCTTTAATTAGGGGAACTGGAAAAAGCTGGGACGTTTTTTTAAAAATTAAGCATTTTTTTGTTTAAACTTTTCTAACTTGACTGTAATTAACTCTTCATTTTGATGCGGATCTAGTTTTACTTCATTGCTAAATCTAAAAGAAATTTTGGCTATATAATTTATAACCGATGCATAACAACAACATTCTCTGGTTCACTTCAGTATCAAAACGACCTGTCTAACTAGACCAATTATAAGAGACTAATAATAGAATTACAAATCATTATAACAATTTCCAAACTAAAAAGTTACCACAAGATCAAATACTGGATCACAACGCACAATACCAACTAAACAACATATGCATCAACTTAAGGCGCGTTTACATGAGCCATCGAATGCATGGAATGCCAAAATCCCCATTAGGGGAAAAAGAGACCGAGCAGGATTTCTAACCAAAATGATAATCTGTAGCTGAATCCATGGTATGAAAATTCAAACTCTCCTTCATTGGAGGGTTTGTGAAACCCCCCAATGAACCCTGCAATTCCGGTTCTGTCTGGGGAAAAATCCTCAAATGGGAAAAATTTCTGAGTTTGCTCTTCAATCCATGGATTCGATGGCCGATGGCTCATGTAAACGCGCCTTTAGAGTATCATTCTTCCACTGGGGAAGGAAGGAAGAGCGGTTCATTGTCAAACTATCCACAAGGCATTACGTTTATTAGCATGACCAGCTCATAGGCCAATAGGTGTGTAAGGATAACTTATAAAACTATTTTATGTTACCATTAACCATTCCCTGGCATATACACAGTACAGTTGCAATGCTACTAAACAAATAACTGTCAGGATTCCCATAAACATTACATAATATAACAAAAATCTATCCTCAGAGAGACAATAGAAGAGGTCACATACATAAAGGAATTGTCCATATAAAAACAAATGGCACCCTTTTATTCCTAACCACCGGGTAATCCAACCCTCTTTGCTAATGAACTGTCATCTCCAACTCTCGGACAATTCCCGCCATCGCGCATTTGTAGCCATTCAATTTCTTCTGAGGATGCAAAAGAGAAGTTTAGCTTGTTATTTTCTACCAAGTACTTTAACATGTATAATAAAAAGTTGATAGTTGTTGAGAGGTACTGGTAGCTGTAACAGCTTAACCACACATGCGAGAAATTATCGTTCAAACGAGAAAATATACGACAATACGAATATTTTACAAAACAACCTTTATTCTTAGACCGAATCGGCTATTATTTTAATTGAATTTCCACGCTGAGTGCTGAGTTTAGTTTGATCTTAAGAGACTCATTTAGAAATAAATACAATTTCTAAATATAAAATTTGGAAGGCTTAACAAGGTATTGATAGTTTGAAGAATAAAGCTCTATCAACAGGATTCTCAAGCTTTAGCATCATAATAAAATATTAACCCTTTCACTACCATCAAACTCTTAAATGTTTCTTCTCTCAAGGCAATTTTCTTTAAACACCAGTACCCATTCTATTTAACTTATATTTTAGGGGATGCAATATACAAGGAAAATCATTTGGAATTTCTAACTGCATGTCATGTTTCATACCATATAGCCTAGTAAGTTTCTAAAGTGTCACTATTTCATGAAAAGTAACAAAAGCTGACGTTATCTACTCCCATAATGCAACCAAGCACCCCGTATCCAATTTCTTGTATGGCCGGACTCAATGCACTTGGCGACGAACGTGGTGTGCCAAGAAGACTTCCCCTCGTAATGAAAGTGAAGGGCGGAAGTAATCTGGGTGGACCCTTGGCGAGGGTTGTGTGTTGTTGAACAGAGATAAACACGACTTCTTACGGATGTTTGGGTCAGCTGACAATGGAAACAGTGTTGGGGATAGGAAGAAAAGAGTACATTATGGCGTTTGAGTTAATAGTATAGTGATAACTATATAACAAGGAATCCAGTTATTTTGTGCAAATCTTATGCTGTATGTAAATACATCTTTCTCAACAAATGCAATATTTGTGCAATGGGATAAAAATAGAATTGTTCCAGTGTTTAATAAGTTTTATTTGATGTACAGAGGTTTTATAACTTTATAATTATAAGTCAAAATTCATTGTTTAAAATACATTTTTTGACAATGAATTTTAACAATCGAAAAAACAAAATTAGCTGTTTCCTTCATTACAGACTCAGTTTTCGCGCATCAGGTTCCTTTTACTAATGGAAGATATAAACTTCTTTAGCTGAATACTCTTATTTAAGCTATCTGCACTTAAAATATTTGTGCCGTACTTAAAAATTTAGATTTCCTAGATGGTGAGACAATTTGCCATCCATATTTTTTCTTACAATATGTATTCATTTTTTTTTTAGATATTTAAGTAAGTAGAAACTCGTCGATATTCTTTTGGAATGCACTTGCACTTCAACGTTCTGTTAAACCTGTGACGGATGGTATTTTTTTTGTGTACCAAGTACATAAAAATATATTAAGAAACAGCTGTACACAATACTTAGTGCAGTAGATTCATTCCCATGTTTGGTTGACAACGCTCCATATTTGTAAGAATATTTCGTAGAACTAAACACGAGTTAGCTCATTGTGAATATATAATAATCTCTCTCTCACTCATCGTCAAACCATATATATTCTAGAGCTGTATCTCTTGAGAATCACTTAGCTGAGTCTTAGCTTAATCTGTCCATTATAATATTACGTCAATATATTGTAATAAAAGGACTTTCGCAACCATAATCTTCAATTTACGTTTATACATACAAATAACTTGTATTCGAGTGAGTATACGCAACTCATATTAGAGTGTTCTAAAAATATAATCCGTTCTTGTAAAGGAATTTGTTATGTAAAACCAAGATTTTACTGGGCTACGAAAACAAGTAAAGGAGCTTAATAATAGAAAAGGCCGGAGAAGCTTCAAAAGAGGAAATTATTTTGAAGATATCCAAAATAATTTCTATTTGTATCAAGCGTCCTCAAGAAAAGTTTGACTTTTTAAAGCAAAGCCATCTCCTAAAAAAACGTAGAAAGGTGGTTAAGAAGAGAAACAGATAATGATGCGAAATGTTTTTGATCGGTGTATACAATATGACATTTCACTTCTATAGCAAAGGAAGCAACCATAAAATGAAGAAATTCAACCAAAATAATGAGCATAAGACATAAAATTTTACATACTTTTTTGTGTGAGGTGTTTGCAATAATAAATTTTACTTCTAAAGCCAAAAAAATTAATACAAATGAAGAAAAATTAAATTTCATATTGTTATAGTTTTTCACAGTAATAAAATTTATTTCTGAAGCATAAAAACTACAATAAAACTAAAAACTAGTTAAATTTGACAAGTTACGTGGATTGTGATAAGTTTTGACAATTAAAAATATGTTAACAAAAGAAAAGAAAGCTAAATTTGCATTAAGAAATACAGTTACGAGTAGGATGAGAAAATGCGGGCTAAATTATTTTTTAGAAATAAATTTCCCTACTAAAATAAAATTAACTTATTTAAAGTGAAAGAATTTAGTTAAAGCAAGGAATGAAATACAAAGTGATGTTTGGTTATTTTTTAAACAAGAAAAAAATTTATTTTTAAAATAAAGATAAAAAAATAAAAGAAGAATTCACGTTGAAAAGGTAAAGAAAAAAATAAAATGCACTTTCTTATTGTAAGGAGTATAAAGTTTTTCAAAATGTAATTTATTCCCCTTTTAAAAGCAGGTTTAAAATTACTCAATAAAGAGAATGCACACTTTACAAAATATGTAAGAAAAATAATTTTTATTGTAGTTTTCCAACCGACATTTTTTTGTTTTCTAATACTCCAAAAACGTACTACACCTCGATCAGTCAAAATAAACGTTTTATCTCTGTAAAATGATTAAATATATTATCACTGATACATATTTTACCTATCGGGATAACATTTTTTTCTTTTTCATTACGAAAAGAAAAATTGAAATATTTAATGCTTTGTTATGGGATAATTTTGTCAGAAAAATTCCGTAGAGTTACGATATTATCTAGCAATTTTTCTGAAGAAATTTTCTGTACAATAAGATCAATGTTTTTTCAGCCTATAAAACAAAAAAAACTAAATGCTTTTTACTATACTCTTATATACTTCTTATAATTACTAATAAGAAAGTAAAACTTAAAGTTCTAGGGAATTTGAAAAATCATCACGTTTTCATTTGGTCTCTTATATTATTTCGAAATTAGTTTTTTATGCATTTTGCAAATCTTGTTGCTATTAACTCTCTGAGGGATAGTGTTGGATGTATGCGTCGAAAATGATTGTAATAATAAGAATGTATAGAAATTTACACTAAAAGTTGCATAATTATGATTCAAAAACTGTTTCACAAAAAGCAATGTCTGAAAATACGGATTAAAAAGTAAACACTCAAAAGAATTCAAAAGTAAACATCTCTACTCATTTTCTTATCTCTCAGAGGGGTTTGAAAACTTCATGCTAGCTGAAGATTTTCTCAAAAAACACATACTTTTAAATTATATTATCAACACAAAAAAAGCCAGAATAAAGATATAAAAAAAATCAAAAGTGTAAAACTACCGAAGTACTTTAATAAATAATTTAAAATCTGCGATAACAACGATATTTTGCGTATTTCCGGTAAATGCATGAATGCATCGGAAATCTAATATTACTTTTCAAATAAACTTTCATACAATTTCGATATTTTAAGTGTTTCTGACATTTAATACTAGGCTAATTATAAATCAATCTTTTGGTAGTTTCAGAACAAAACCCCAAACTTCTGTCTGTGAAAGATTCTTTTTCGTTAAGGAGAAATTGATATACGAAAATAATGAGTCTCGAATATAGTTATTAAGATCATTACGTAGTTATTTACTTAAAGCTAATCATACGGAAGTTAACCATTTAATATAACTTTCTTTTTTAGTTTGTTTGTGACGTCAGGTGAAACCGAATCTAATAATAAACTTCATAATCAGCCTCTCCCGACTGGTTATTTTTTTCGAAAGTATTCAATCATAATTGAAGTTTTAGTCATTAGTTGGCATTGCGTAAACGATACGTTGCCATAAACGAAAATAACTTTTGTAATTAATTTGAGGTAATCTTGCATGATAATTGCCATTTTCGAATATTGCATCTGTGTTGGTATATTTCGAATAATATCATTTGGAATCTTATATGAAAGTAGAGACAAGACATTTTGTTGTTTATAATTAGGTCATTTCGATGAAAGAAAATACTTTAACTTTTAAAATAAATTATATAATTATTTAACATAACACAAGTGAATTCAAGCTTTCTTAGTAATTTTTATGATATATTTTTACATATAATTATGCAATAATTTTGCATATTAACTTAACGTATCAAGCAAATTAACTTTAGTAATCAAGTAAAGTATACAATATTTTGTTCAAATTAATTTCTAAGAGTAAAATCTAAAGAAAACATGTATCAAAAGAAAATTGGAAATAAAGTTCATTTATTAATTTTACCAAGTTTTTGTAAATAAGAGGATTGATTCTTTTATGGGATTTGTAGTAAACATTTATCGACGAATTGGATGTGCGATTTTATAAACTTATTTTAGAATTCTGTCATACTTAGTTTTTTTTAAATAAAAAGTGAGTTAAAGCTAGACAAAGATTTATGTTTCTCAGGACGTTTTTTCTAACAAAAGTGTTTTCACAACGTTAGCACTTTTTGCGCACAGTTAGATTAAATAATTTAGAGTTATTTTAAACCCTCTGTTGCCTTAAAAATCCAAAAAAAAATTCTGAAAAAAAAAACGTTTTAGTAGAAATTTTTTTCATGTCAATGCTATGGCATAAGACAAAGTCCCTTTTTTAATAACCAAATTACAGAAATACTCATTTGTTATTCTTACTCAATTCCAAGTTTGAGAAATATTTCTCTGGTACCAGTTTTTTAAAAAAGTTTTTTTTTAAACATCTGATTAATTATAAGAATTAATTCATTTCAGTTTTAAAAGATTCATGAAACTCCAAGAAAAAGCATTTTCGAAAAAGAAATACCCTAAAAATGGCGGTAAAAAACTCACCAAAAACAGTGCAACGTTCTTAATTGCAAAGGACGCGCAAATATAGACGAAAGAAAGAAAACCAATGAATGGTTTTTGTCTCCAAAAATTATTCGGCTTCTTTTAGAGAATTATTGCTTTTTATTTGTAAAACGAGAGGACCAGATGGGTTTTGTATCCTTCATAACAAATTATTTTCTTGCATTTTTTCATAAAGTAAATTAAAAAGCCAAAGAAATTCATTAATTTCTTTCAAAAAATTTTTTTTTTTGTATTGAAACAAAATGAAAAAGGGACTTTGAAGTAATTTTATTTGTCTTGTTTGTAAGAGGGTTTGTAAAATTAATTCAATAAATATTTTTTTTGTAAGAGTTCTATTTCAAATTATTATTATAAAAAATTCTATTCGCATATGTATCCAAATAAGTAAACCTTTTATGATTAACGAAACGTTGTACATAAAAAAAATAATTGGAAATTAGAGTGTATTATTCCATTTTGTAATTAACTAATTGAAAAATACTGTATACTTATACATTTTTTTCTGGAACTTATATAACTGGGCATTGTCTAATACAGTTGAAAATAATGTTTCGAATCTAAAGCTCAAAGGCATCTTTTTCATCGGCTGAAATTTACAATTCTCGGAATTTATATTTTCTTCTGGATTTATTTTTCTTCTGTACATTAATTAGAATTTCTTTTAGTTCCTGGAAATTGAACTTCTTCATCTTAGCTTACATAGATCATGATTTTAACACTTGGCTTACCTTTACCTTCTAATGCATACTGTTGCCTTTTGGCAACATGTAACATAATCCACTTTATTCTATTAAAGTTGAGCTCCCACTCGAAAAATTTGTGTTTTGTCATCTATTACATTCCATTTTGAAGTTTTACTTACTAATAATATTCATAGATGACTGTAGTAAAATTGTATTCAAAATTATAGAGTGTGGTTATTAACTGTTGTGAATACGTTTTTGGCAGTATTCAAAGTAGAATAATATTAGTACTAAGTACATATAAATTGTTTTGAAAAAATAATTATAGTTAAAGAGGGTTATTTTGAAATATATTTAGTAGTTTCCTAGTCATTATTATCAAAATTGGAATTTTGTAGTTGGGTTTTTGTCATATGGAATTTTGTTAAAATTGAAATTATTTAAATTTTAATAAAGTTAATTTTTTTTCAGTATTTTCCCCCTAATGCATGAGTATTAAAGATACAAATATTTTTGGGGATGATAAAAAATTCATGCATAGAGGGTTAATGATTAAATCACTGTACAAAATTGGTGAAGCGTTACTTCGTAAACACGATAGCAGCTGGCAGAATGTGCTGTCAACATGTTTACGGAGTAAAGTGTCACTAATTTGTTTTAAAGTGACGGTTAAGTTAGGTTTTGAATTATCGTCGCACTAGAGCTACACGAGGGCTATTAAACATACATGTTTATTTGTTATGGATTTCCAAGGTTCCTGTAGTTATGAATACTGTGTTTTGACATGCTTTAACGGCACTCAATTTGCATGGCTCAAATCAAATTGCACAAAATTGGAAAATTACTTTTTATGCCTAGTGCCCGAGTTCTATAAAAATAAAAGTTAATGCATTTGTAATTTTGCACTTTTCACTGTTATTTCATACATTTATCTGTTTTCTAGGTATCATATGATATGGCTTAGCAGGGAATTTTCAATTATCATTTCAACACTGTACAACCGGTTGAAATATGTGGCATTATGTTACCCAACTTCCCTTTTGTCATGCAACATATACATTTTGTCATAATTCAGCTAGTCATATTGATATCTCTATGTAACTAGAAGCTTGTACGCATACCTCAATGAACCAGCTATCTGTTAGTTTTCTGCCTATACAAAAAATACATTATGTACTAAAAGAGAAATGTATCACTATTTATTTGTTCTAGGACTTCGAAAGTTAATATTTGTATAGTAAACAAAGCAGTCACTTTTAATAATATGTCTTCACATGTTCTGAATTATATTAAAGTTATGCACTAAAAATACCTAATTAAGACAATAGTTATAGATTGAAATGAATTTTAGATACCATGCAATATAAACTTATTTTGTCTATGACTTAACACTACCATCTAAGCAATGAAATAAAACTTGAGCATTTCCATCTCTTACTATATGCACTAAAAGATGTCCTTACTAAAACGCTTACAATCGAATACTAATGAACTGCAAACAAAAGAAAATTGAAAATTATCTTTTATTTGACTGAATAATGGCATTTAATGAACTTTTAAAAACTTCTTACCTTACAACAACTCTAACGCTAACCGCAAAAATTGGTCCTAACTAAGAACCATCCTTAGCCATAATTCATAAATACAGATAATCACTTTGCTGTAACTCACGAGATTCAAAATTATTACATAAGAAATTGAATAATCTACCCACACCTACAAATTTAAACCAAAACACTAATAATGGAATTAATACTACTACTACTATGGAATAAAATGCTAATATAAAGTTTAAGACACCAATAAACTTTCCCTTATCTACAATTTAATATTAACATCGAAGATTGCTAAACGAATAAAAAGCAAAGAATTTTGTGTTGTTCCGACACAAATGACAATCGCGAGAGGTGATGATTATTATACTCATGCTTGATTTACAATATACTGTCAACTATTCTGTTCTCTAAAATATGTATGACAGAATTATACAATTTATTGTAAAGTACTGTATTATACATAGTTATAGTTGTATTATATATAGTTATATTATATATAGTTATAGTTGTATTATATATAGTTATAGTTGTATTATATATTGTTATATTATATATAGTTATAGTTGTATTATATCTAGTTATAGTTATATTTATCCGAAACAGTACAGAGCGGATGCTGAACTATATTTCAGAATACATGCTTGATGTAACATAGCACATGCTAAATCAACACAATTTTTGTGCTAACCACTCATTATTATTGGTTTTCAATGCAATTTTTGTATTGTTTTAACCCAACTTGTAATAGCTGGTAAAAGCACAATATTTTGTATTGAAAGTTTTCCTGGGAGTAGCATGAAATTTCAAATTAAACGTTATGAAAATTTGATAATATCACACATACTTTCAACTCTAAGCACAATTATTATGAATTGCTCTATACACAATTACAATGAATTGCTAATGTCTTAAACATCAAAAACTACCTTATCTTTAATTGAACACTAACATCAATGGAAAAATATTCTATACTATAACTCAACTCCTAAACACCAAACGATTAACTAAAAAAAGAAAATATCGTCTCTTTTACTTTTTGCCTTATGTAACCGATCCTTATCCATAATTCAAGATGATAGATATGCACTTGGCTGCAAAGCACAGGAAATTCAGAACTAAGCTATAAGATGGTGAATAATACTCCCCCCATACACTAACGACTCTAAACTTCCTTTAGATTTTAAACAAATCTTAAACATCGAGCATTTTGATCTTAATCTTTCATCTTAATTTTTATTTATCAATTATATTTTCGATAAATCAAATCTTGTTTCTATTGAACACTAAATCTAAGGAATTGAATAGCATACCAGCACTTATAACTCTAAAACCAATACACTAAAATTGTTCTAAGACTATTGCTATGGATTGCTATTGAGGCCTAGACATAAATTTTTTTTACATTATTTTCGATTTAATAACTGATAAGCAAATACTAAATTGATACACTTAATAAAACTTTGAATGGAAAGGAGATACTTGTGTCGGTAACTTGCAGAAAACTAGAAGCTAAATCATAAGAAATTGAAAGATATGCCAACACTTACAAACTTTTAATTCATTGTTCACTACTTTTAACGATTATTAATGAGTCGTAGATTCCAGGAAATTTTATTTTAAACTCTAACATATAAGAAATTATATAAAATTACTCCATAATTAAAAAAAAACACCAAAGGAATTCTGATCCGATGAAAATATTTCCTGTCAGATTTCCATTTTCTAGTAATGTATCTTCAGCCATAATTCGGGAAGTCAGATACTTGGCTGTAACTCTGGCTGGAAATTCAAAAGTAAGGTATAAGAAATTGGGATAGAATAATTTCCCCTATATATACATCTCTTAAATTCAACACCAAGGCTTACGAAAGGGGAATAATAATATCCAAACTTAAAACACTAAATTAAAGCTGATTAAAGCTGATAACAAGTAATGAAAAGCAGTTGAATAAAACTGCTTTACTTACAGCTCTAACCCCAACCACTAAAAAGATTTCCTTACAAACGAAAATATCGCCTCTCCGATTCCAGTTCCCATGTAACTGATCCTTCGGCCATAATTTAAGGAGACAGATAGACACTTGGCTGTAACTTGCATAAATATAAATATAAAATTCAAAACTAAGGTGTAAGAAAGGGAATTTTTTCCCCCATAATTACATTTCTAATTTGAAACACACTGTATATGAAATCCACCAAGAATTAAAATGTTATTTTATCTTTAATTCAACATTAACATATAACACTGGTCAACAGTGAAAATGCGAATGAGATTAAAGTACCCAATTCTGAATGATTTCGACGTGCTAAACACGAATATCACCTTAAAAAATGAAAGTTAGCTCTTGTTTTTAAGTTACGGTCGTTTTTTCATTGCGTAGGATACAGCGAAATACAGGAGCGCACCAAACGCAAAATTAATTAAAGTCAATTTTGTTTACAGAAAACCTCCGAATTTGAGGCTTATACAGATTTTATTTTATATTATCAACCTGGGAGTGGGAGGAAATGATAACTTTCAAGGTTTTTGCAACCATATTAGCAGCTAAACAACCCTTCTAAGCAACGTAATTGTTCTCATCTCAAGAGGTGCAGAATAAAAAGCAATAAATTCCTTGTATTTCGCACTTGGTTGTTTTAGAAGCTGTAGAATATCAAAAATTAGTATTAGTAATAAATCTATAACTGTAATGCATTGTAAATGCATTAATAAAGCTAATAACTTCTGTTATATTTGCGGCAAAGTGCAATTTTTTGAACACAAAAAGGGTCATCACTGTGCAAAAGTAAAGAATGCTTATCATTTGTATTTTGGTTTCAAGATGGGAGACTAGGAATACTTTCGGGACTCCTCACTTATGTAGTTAAACTTGTGTAGCAAATTTGTCACTTTGACTTCACCTGGGACAACAGATAGTGCCGTATGATATATAAAATTTAATTGAAAAAAAAACGGAATGTCATTTTCTGATTAAAAGGGAACCAACAAATCAGATTAATGACTTATTTCTGCATCATCTCATTGGTTAAATGAGGTGTTATTTAGAAAAAGCTAAATGCTAAATAGCCTAACATTCCTTCAACTATGTTTCCGGTCCAACACGATACTACTTACTAAAAAGTCTCCAATATTTTTTATAGTTTTAACGAGGATAATATCCATGCGTCTGCTAAATATGCTACAGCTTCTAAAAACAACCATGAAGAAATGTGAGAAATTTATTGCTCTTTTTTTCCTGCACCTTTTAAAGTGAGAACAATTATGTTGCCTATTGGGGTATAAAGCTGCGAATGTGTGTAAAAATTCTTATAAATTATCATCTCTTACCAACCCCATGTTGATAATATTAAATTAAACCTGTATGAGCAAAATTTAGGAGGGTTTCTGTAAACAAAATGGACTTTAATAAATTTTGTGTTAGGTGCGCCCATGCATTTCGCCGTATCCTATTGCAATGAAGAAAACGACCGTAACTAAAAAACAAGAGCTAACTTTTATTTTTTAAGGTGATATTCGAGTTTAGCACATTGAAATCATTCAGAATTGGGTACTTTCATCTGATTCGCAGAAAATTTTTCAAATTTTGTTGCCCAGTGTAATCAATTGAATATAACTGTTCCACTTACAACTCTACCCCTAAACACTAAAAAGATTTCTTTACAAACGAAAATATCGCCTCTCCTATTCCTGTTCCATCTGTAACTGATCCTTCAGCCATAATTCAGGAAGACAGATTGACACTTGGCTGCAAATAATTGGAAACTGTAAATGTAAACCTATGCCACAAGAAAATGGAATAATACACCGACACTTACAACTCTTAATTAAAACACACTATCTCTCTATTGATTATAAGTCTTGGACATCATAAATGAAATGCGATTTTATCTTTGATTCATCCCTAAATTCTAAGCAATTGAATAAAACTGCTCCACTTACAATTGAAACCCCAGACACTAAAATACGGATCGACACTTAGTTGTAACTAGCAGGAAATTCAAAACCAAGGTATACGAAAAGTGAATAATAATATCCACACTTAAAACTTTAAATTAAAACGGATTATATATAGAGATTGTTAATTAGTCTAAGGCAAAAAGTAATGAAAAGCAGTTGAATAAAACGGCTCCACTAACAGTTCTAACCCCAAACACTAAAAAGATTTCCTTACAAACGAAAATATCGCCTCTCCGAATCCCATTCCACTGTAACCGATCCTTCGGCCATAATTCAGGGAGACAGATAGACACTTGGCCGTAACTCGCAGTCGGCTGCATTGATCTGCATTAGCCGATCTGTCGGTATTCAGTCGATGTAACGCAAACCTGATATATCTCCAAGGGAAATAATGAGTCAATGTTGACTTTGGTGATTAACTGCCTCTGTTTGCCGATGGTAACATTGTTGCCATGGTTTTAAGCTGACTCGAGAGGATTAGCTAGGGATGGGAGGGAGAGTGGACTTGGTTTTAAATGGGATTAACGGATAGTGACCTGGCTAGGTGAAAGAAAAAAAATACCGTAATTTGAGTTGTTTAGACATTTTATCCGGCAGTAGTTCAGGAAATTCTGATTTTGAATAAAAAAAATCTCTTGTTGAATAGTTACAATTGAAAGAGCAGATTTGGTACAGTAACTAAAACTTTTGGAGGCTCTTTAACTGATTTTTGGAAATTTTAATTTCGCTGCATAAAAAAAGCATTATTAAGAATATGTTATTTAATCAGCTTTTAAATATAGTTCAGAATAATAAATACAAAATTTTGGAATTTTACAATTTTCTAAAAAAGAAAAAAAAAACTTTTCTATCCATAATTTTATGTGACTTTCCTTATGAAGTGTGAAAGTAAAGGGCACAAACACGCTGGAAATCATGGAATTTTTCGATTATAAAACATTGTTGAGGACAAAAGAAAAAATAATATTTACTACAAAACATTCATATGATTATTCACAGTTTTTCTGAAGAATGGGCAACTCGTTTTCTTTCTTTTTAATTTACAAATTATTTCGGACTTCCTTTATTAAAAGATTGGGGGTAAATTTACAGACCACAACCGATTCCTACTTTTCCCTAAAATCATTCATGCTCCTCTATTAGTTTCAACAGTTTTTAATTCATAAAAAAAACTACCTAAAACATCAAATCCCTCTTAGTTACTGAAGTGGGAACAATAATAAATATATGAGCTTTGTGATTCCTTTAAAATTTCTATTTTGAGAGGGAATCATGCCAAAAGTGCTTATTAAAAATATGTGTTAACAGGCAAAAACTTTCCAATGAAAAGAAATTCAGTATCAGCTTCGCAGTAATTCGCATCAGAAGTTTTTTTTAATATTAAGTTACCGATGTACTACGATGCAGAGTTGTTGCAAAAATTACGTTCTTCAAAACATATGAAGGATACGAACCTACGAACAGAAAAGAACAGCTTGATTTATTAGGAGTCATCCCGTAGTTGTGTCATCTTGGCGGACATTGGTGAGAGAAAACCGGTTTCTCTCTTCCTTAATCGCTTGGTCCAAGCGTCGGAATCGCGCATCGAGTGAATCTCGGTAGGTAGAAACTGGTTTCCTTACTACAGTTTAGGCGATTACTCGCCATCATCGCCAAAGTGGCCTGCTGCGGAAAGTTCTCTACGAAATCAAATGCTTTTCCCCCCTGTACTCTTCATATCTAAGGTATGCTGTTGGTCTGCTCCATTCCTTGAACTAACAATAGCTAAAAGTCCCCATTGGAGGTTTCTGATTTACATCTTGGCTAAACTTGGGACTATGTGAGTTTCACAACTAAATCATTCATATCTACCGGGTTATGTGGTTATATTATTCGTAAATTCCCTAGGTGATACTGTGACGACGATGATTTATCATCACCAATGTTTTACATGATGACAAATGACAGTGAGTGCGCCCTCTCGAAGGGAAGAGCATAGTCTTTATAGCCCGTTACCCCACTCGCCAGAAGCGACAGTCACAAGAGACACACAAAGAAGGACGACGCAAACACATAGACAAATAACAACATTTATTGACAAACACAAACATTCATGCCTTACCGGGATTCGAACCAGAACCCAGCAGCTACCAAGGCCAACACCCTAACCATTGTGCCGCCGGCTCGGCATGTTTTACATGATGAAAATGACAAATGACAGTGATTGCGCCCTCTAGAAGGGAGAGTGTAAGCTTTATAGATGTTTTACATGATACCTGTAACAGTTATTAACATTATTAGAGATCTGACCTAAATACCGTAACTAAGCAGAATAAGCGTTATGCGACAATATTTTTGCTGGTAAATGTCAGTAAATAAATCTGTAATAAAGCAAATCAACATCTTTTAAACTTATAATAACTTCAAAAACCCTTCCATCAGGAGGATGTTATTCTAAAGGTTTATGCTTAACCCTTACATCTTAGCCCTCCTATACAAAGACTTTTTTTGTTGACAAAAATGGAGTTGTAATATTTAGTCTTATATTTAACTTTTTAAGACTTCTTATTATAATTAAATGGATATTGTAGAAAATTAATGCTATGGACTTATAGTTTGATTATCATCAGTAGACTTGAACTTATAGACTCTGCTTGGAAACGTCATTGTTCATTTTGATGGACTATGGATGCTAAGACCAGACTTTCTATAATGCTAATATTATCAATGGTCACGAACTTTCGATCATGTGATATCAGATAATAAATTGCATCATGTGATATCAGAAAAATAAATCGCATTCATAGACTTTGATAACGACTGGTCTACATATTGGTAATTATTACACATGGTCAATTAATCTTATACTATAATACGAGGAATTGGACCCAAATCGAAAATCGCCCCAGAATTAATAAACTCCGGTAAACTTAGGGGTCTGGGGTTTTTGGCCACGACGAATCGATTGGCACAGGTTTTGAAGCGCTACGGTCAAGCAGTTCGGAGTTACAGATAGGATATTTTCAAACTTCATTAGTTCGCCATAATGGCTACTTTCGTGATGCCATCTGCTAAAGCTATAAGCCTCTGCTTAAGCTATAAATGTTTAGTTAAGATTTTAATTTTTCAAATTTAAATAAATTCAACCTTGCTTTAAACTTTATTGAGTTTTACAGAATGGATGAACATGAATATTTTTTTAGTTCCAATCGGCAGACGATTTTAGTTCTATTCTGTTCATTGGCGATTTTTGGCGATCTTGAAAATTTAACATATGGTTGCTATACCTATCGAGTTGAATGAAGTATGAAATGGAATGTTTACCACCTGTCGACATTTTTGTTGCTTTTCAACGAAACGCCAATTATCAATTACATTTCATTTCCTATGACTTTTAAAACTTTACCTTTGTATAGAATAGTTCCCTTTCCAAACTCTAACTTTGTTTACAATGGTGCACTTTAACTAATGTGACCAGACGTCCCGCTTTTGGCTGGACAGTCCCGCTTTTTTGTAAAAGTCCCGAAAAACGAGGAAATTGTAAATAAAATAGACTTTTTTTTATGAAAAATCGTTGTAAAACGCTATGACGTCTTTAGAAATTGTTAAATGAAGCTAAAGCCATCAACAAATTGGTGGAGTATGGTTTCTGTTTGCCTGGAGCCACTGCTGCTGTTGAACGCGCCTTCCTTATCTTTCTTATACCAAGTGTGTCATTGTGTGAAGGGACTATTATGTGCTTAAAAAAATACTTAAAAAATACACCGGGGGGGGGGGTGATGGAGTGTCCCACTTTTTGATTTTGAAAATCTGGTCACATTAACTCTAACCGGTTATCTTTTCACCAATGGTTTCACAAATTTTCTTATGGTATGATTGCTTTGATAAATCACAATTGAAAATTTAAATCTTCGAGTTAGCTTCGATACCTATTTTCTCCGAGCGGAGCTCGGTCACCCGCTGGTGTGACATAACTTCTGCTCTGATTTATAGTTTTAAGCTGATGAGGAATAGTAGAGATAAAATCGTTGTCAAAGTTAAATAATTCTAATCAATTAACTGGGGCTTAAAATGTCATAGATTCCATAAGTCTTTTAGAAATGGATATAAGCCTCTCTTAAATTTATTAGGGAGAAAGGTATCATAATAAATTTTAACTTAAATAATTCAAAATGAGCAAATACACATTTCATCTTGTTAAACTAATACGAGATGTGTCAGGAAAAAAATATGCATTGTCTTTTGCTATTCATAAGTAGTTAAAAGAACTAATATTTTAAGTGAATTCAGGAATTTTTCTCATTTAAATGAACTAAAGCTCAGAAAAAGCATTCACTGAACACACTTGAATTGATTCATTTAAACTCTTTGTAAAACAAAGCGAATTGTTTTTGTAAAGGAAAATAATAAAAAAAATTACGTAAATGGGAAAACAAGAAAACTTTGCAACAATATTAGTGTGTAGCAATATGGTATTATGGTAATATACTCATACAATCCCATGCAATTATGTTTACACATATTATATACTGATTAATGTATTAAGAATATTTACATTTAATCAGTTATATATTTAGTTATACCTTTGTAAATACTACCTTAAAAAAGTTTACATTAGAAATGCTCTTAATGTGAGGAAGCAGTTGATTTCTGGATATGGCCTTAATTACATCAACAAATCTGCATCTTTACATATTGGACGAATATTTAGCCTTACTGTGCCATTGTTCAATAACAACGCATTGCTGTCCATTCAACCTAATGTTTTGTGAATGAATTGAATATAAAAGGGTTAACTTAGAGAGCCCGTTCAATTCCTGTGTAATGATATTTTTAATATGAGAATTGTTTTCAATACAGACTCAATTAGATATTATACTTTTTCAGTCAATTTAATTAATTATACCAAAACTTTTTACATTTTAACTTGTAGGTATATGATGATTTGAACTTAATTTAGTAAAAATTTATGTCTGTCACCCAATCCCTGTCTGTCACCCAATTGTCTGTCACCACCCTGTGCTGTGAATTAAATGTGATGTAAAATTGATTGTGGGGGTATCGGAGAAAACGGTTTGCTTTCCTGGAAAATGATTGGGTGCGCCCTTTCTGGCACCCATCCTCTATGTTTAGAAATGTCGTCTTGACAACATCAATTGGCATCATTGGCTTAAATCTTGTGCAGAAGCGGTTCTAGGTGACAACTATTATTACAAACATATTTGTTGCATAAATAAAGTTTTTCATGCCATTATTGATGTGGCAACATTGATTAAAATGATTTTATTGCATGTTAATGCTGATTCAATCGATAATCCGCCAACAGAGTAGACATATGTCCGTCCGGACGTACAGACAGACGGACAAAAGTTATGAAAGATGGGTATCTGAGGTCATACTTTACTGTGATGTAAAAATTAATCTCAAAATATGCCGTAATTTTACATAATTTTGGGTTCTCCAGTAGAAAAATAGCTATATGTTTCAAATTTTACTGTTAATTAGGCACCTACTAATTCAAAGGGTCCGAGTAGTTCGGATCCACCTAGCTAGCACCAAATAAATAACCTTATCTCTTACATTACAACAACAGCCCAATTTAATTTTCTTTACTACACACCCAGGCTCATAAAACACACTTGGTAGAAAATTGCCTATTCATTACTGGAGTTCACTAACCAACTCCCAATTAAGACCACTTGTTTACACTGTGTCGTTTTGGCAGCATATGCAGTATTTCAATGATATTACAGTCCAGAAGGATAATAAGGAATAAATCAACTATTAATTTTACCTGCTTAATTGAAACGCGGCTATTCTTGTTTTGGCCTGTTGGCGCATACTAATAAGCTTTCTAATATTCATATACTTAAAAAGATTTTAGTTTTTCCATTTTTAAAATAGAAAATAGAATTCATGATATGCAAATAATCAATTCATGATATTCATAAATTTGCCAGATTTAGTGTTTTATCATAGAAAACAAAGAAATTATAAACTTTTCTGTGGTTATACAGATGATTAGCGAATGAACCAAAATAGCTTCAAGAAAAGTTTATAGGGTTTTGTTTCTTAGCTACAAATTGTCATATTTAGATTCGAATGGAATAAATCCTAGGGCAAAATCGAAAAAAAGACAGCTTTATGGCTGTATAAATCAACATATGTTTAAAAAAAAATTAAAGTCTCTGTTTTGCCTGTTTGCCGTAAACACAGTTGTTATGTGACTGATCGTTTTTTACATAATTATCGTGGTGAATGCATGATAGATGGACTTAACCATTAAAAGATTTGTAGCAAAAGCTTTTGGCGACTACGGGCAAAGGTCATGTTCCACGAACAGGTGTCGTGGAACATCATAGCTTTGAGAGGATAAAAAAATTCGATGTAATTTGAGTGAAGATTATAATATATTTATACCATTAGTGCCCATTGTAAACAAGCTTTGGATTATAAAATTTTCTTGAAATTTGAGGGAATATTATAATGTCACATAGAAATTAAGCCTTGTGTTGCTAACTTATTTTACTGAAGACTAGAAGTACAGGTAAGATGCAAATAACACAACTGATCCCAAACGATGGGGGGGGGGGGGGGATGGGTTTTCATATCCAAACAACTGCTGGAAGTACTTCCTTCCTTAGAAAACTCTAGAATGTTCTTATTGGAGATATTAATTTAGAAATGATAAATGTTATGTAGACACAATAATTTGAAATACACTATAATGGTATTCGATCTCGGGCCGCCCGAGTGGCAGGCGAGCATTCTACTACTGAACCGCCGATGCCTTGCCGTTGCTTCACATAATAGCGTCAATAATATATTTTCTGCATATTGTTAGCATTACGGTACAAATAAACTGATTATGATAGAAGGATGATGACCCTCTATCAGACTATATTTTTTATCATTTAAGCGTAAAGAACTATGGAGTAATAGAACTTTAGAAAAGACTTTTGATATTTAAAGACCATTTGATCTTGTAGGGGACTTGATCCCTAAATAAAAAATAGATAAATAAGCCCATGAAGTTATGAATATTGCAACAGTGGTTAATAGTGACTAATTATTAATACAACTGTTAAAATATATTCAATATAAAATGGAACCATATGTCTGGTGTTTATCAATTTTGCTATTAACTGTTTTTGTTTTGGTAGGGTCGATTTTTTTAGTAAGTAATTCATGTATCTTATTAATTAAAAATAAATCAGTTAGATTTTTGTTTTATAATATGTTGAAACTCCACACTGTTTAAAATGATGTAATTAAAAACCCAATGAAACTTACTTTACTTTTATTTAACAGTTAGTTTTCCAACAAAAGAAAATTGGTCCCACATGATCCCAATCGAATAGGAAGACTTGATCATAATAAACAATTATCTCCAAAGTTAAAATGCAGTAACGAAAAATTTTTTTATTGCCTAATTGAACACCCAATGCTAACCCCACAGCTAATTCAGGTTTTAATACCTTATTAAGGGGCAATATTTTTGACATTACTGTCATTTATAAGCATCTTTTCAAATGATGAAGTCTCCCTTCAATTGAATTGTATCAGATGTATTATTTATTATTTAAAATACATTCATTTTGCATTATGGTCATTTGAAAGCATCTGTTCAAATTATCAAGTCTCCCTTCACTTGGCTTGTTCTAGTATATTTTCTATTATTCGAATATTTTTAATTTTTAAAGATTAAAACATGTATTGAAAATATTAACAGGAATGCATTGAAACTGTTCTAGATGAATGACTTTAATTCTGCTCTCCTAATAAACCACGTTAAGTAGGCTTTCATGGGTGAAAACTAATATTAATCACTGCTTTTTAGACCCTTTGTATCATTAATTTAAAAGTTTAATCTCCGGTGCGGGGACACAATTCACGTTATGTATATACATGTTTTAGCATGCATCGCATTTCGTGTAGTGCTTTTAATCAAGGAGGACTTGACTAATACTTAGTATGGGATAATTAATATGAAAGTTGTGTAGTAATATTGTGTAGCAAGTGGAAAAATGATGCTTCTTTCATTAAGCAAACTCAGTACAAATGCCACTTTTTCACTCACACGGAATTGTTTAGGACTAATAGAAAGTACTTCTATAAAGTATTATAGAAGGTTTTACTATAAGTAAGATATAATAGGTTCAGGGGTATAGGTCTGAAATTAATGAATGTGTAGATAGACCTATTAGTACTTGGCACTTACGACAATGATCAAGTGTTTTAGACGAATCCAAACTATCACTCGTAAAACGAAAAAGGGATAAGGGAGATTTTAGTCTGAGCCAGAGTTCCTATATTTAACGATTCATTGCTTTTTAGGAGAAAATCTTTTTTCTCCCAGAAACAGTTTTTCAGTTGAAGGACAGTTCGAATTTACATTGGGCTTACTATAAGAGCATATATACATTTTCACTTATAGTGTGCGCTGGGTGATACTGAATTTGTTAAATAATAAATAATACAAATGAAAATCGATTGACGATTAAGTCAAGCTAGGAAAGAAATGCTTGCTCCAACGCTCATGAATATCAGCAATCAACTATAATCGTCCTTATGCTAAAAACCCATGTGTAGTTTTAGTAGGACACATTATTTCCAACCAAACTAACTCATCAATTACCCATGCTCGCTTAACGTCATGTGATAGCCCCTTTTTTTCAAGATCTTATATGTTTTCAAAATGGACTCTTCCACAATAAAAATGCCGACCTGGCTACGCAACGGTTAGGGAGCTAGACTTTGGAGCTTCTGGGTTCGGGTTCGAATCCTGATAAGGCATGTATGTTTGTGTTTGAAGAGTATATGCGGAGTACGTGGTCGTTAAATCTGTTGTGTCCGAATGTCCTGTGAGCGGTCATTGCGCAGTTTCCAACAGATTCAGATTCCTGGAGACTATTTCCCTCCCCTTCAGGGACATGTCTAAATTGGGGAGATGGCACGCGATAGATGGCAGCATCTGTGACGTATGTGTGTGTTGTGTCTGTTTTACTTGACGAAGGTTTATAAGCGGCTCTCTGACCAAGCACAAGCCTGAAAATATCTGTCTACCAACCAACAATCAAAATATTTGATATGCCAAGAAGTAAGTGACGTGAGAACTCTACTGACACTGATATACACACATCGACAGAAAAAACAAAAAGTCAAGTTTGGTGTGCATTTAAGAGATCTAGAGGCTGTTTTATGTGATATACCAGAGCTGATTACACCTTGATATACCGTTCTAAGCCAATCATGAAACCCCATAAGCATTCGTTATAGAAGCGAGATATTATCTGACATTATTGTGGACCGAATGCCAAGGAATCTAATGAATTGTTAAAATGGCTTGTTATAATTATTTGATGCAAATGCGAAATTTATAGTAATTAAAAATTACTTTGTGTGTGTGTGCGTGTTTCATTTCTTTATTTTTTATTTAGTTACTTTCTAATTTAAAATATATACAGGGTGGTTATAAAATAACGCTCTCTATTCGGAGTGATATGTAGCTTTAATGAATAATCCAAATGCATAAAACTTTGAGACACTTACTAACGAAGAAAAGGGGAAAAGAATGGAATCATAAAAAAACCCGTTACTTGACCAGGGTTCTAAATTACGAGACGTCATTGGATATGTTGGCCGTAATTAGCCATAAGTTGGCTATGCCTCGTAATTTAGAACCTTGGTCAAGAGACGAGTTTCTTTTTTATGATTCCATTCTTTTTGAAAAAAAGAACGTTGTCTCTTGACCAGGGTTCTAAATTACGAGGCGTAATTAGCTGTGTTGGCCGTAATTGGCCATAATTGACGACGCCTTGTAATTTAGAACCCCGGTCAAGAGACGAGTTTGTTTTTCATTTTTATTCTTTTTTATGATTCTTTTTTAGGATTCTATAATTTTTTATGATTCCATTCTTTTCCCCCCTTCTTGATTAGTAAGTGTCTAAATTTTTGATGCATTTGGATTATTCATTCAAGCTACAGACCACTCCGAATAGCTACCGTTATTTTATAACCACCCTGAATTTTTTTTAAAAACAAGAAGCAGTTGTTTTGATTGACTTTACTTACTGATTTTATTTAATTGTTCTTGAAAAATGATTGATTTAAAATTGATAATTAAATTAATTGATTTATTTTAAATTGAAAACTTTTAACGCAATTAAATTTAAACTTATGAAAAGAATTTAAAACAATTTTTTATAATAAAATTTTAGAGGTTCAAACATTCACATTTTTACACAAACTGAATATGATTTACATTATATTATTTTAACATTGCTTACATTACTAAATGAATTAATAAATAATTTTTTTATTAAGTTTAGTTTTTTATTTAAAAAAATCTTAAAACTTTTTGTATAAGGAAGTCTGCAAACGCGCTTTACTTGTAAAAAGCGTTTTATTTTACTTTTTAATATTCACATTTTTTTATCCTTTCCACATTATTTTTTAAAAACCAGCAGTTTTTATTAACAAGGTTTTGTATAAAAGATATATTTTGATATATTATTACATAGAATGTTGATTGGAGTTCAAATAATAATATCAAATACACAAGTTTAATAAAACATTAATTTTTCTCACTTAAACTATCTATAACTTTTCATATGTGAAAGAATAATAATCTCACATTGCATAGAAAATTGATTTTCTTGAAAAAAAAAATAAAGTTCCTGTTCCAGTTATAATGTTTTTCATAGCATTAATTTTTAAGAGTTTTATCTTACTACTGAAACTACTTACTTGGCTGAAACAATTAATTCTTCAAAGAAAGAAATCTTTAACTAGCAAACTCTAGAGAACCGTAAAAGTTAAAGAAAAAAATTATACGAAAACAATGTCTTTAAACACTTATGGTAAAGGAAACTAAGTCAGCGAACATTCGCTTTTTCTATACAATTTAATATAAAAAGCATATTTATCTAGTATCAATTAAAAAACGTCTGTCTAAAAATAAAATGAATATTTGAATAAAATTAACAAAAATTTTTTTTTAACACTGATATAGTAGTTTATATTAATCAATCATTTTAAACCCACATTACAACCACAAACATGATTCAAGAGCTGGGGAGCCCAGTTGATTAAGGCGTTCATCCTGTTATTGTTGCTTATGTCCAAGGTTTAGCAGAGCTAAACCAGGTCTATGATGTTAGTCACTCGCAAAAAGTCCAGATCTTGACTGGATTTTCGTAAAGATCGTGTCTCGAAAGTCCCAGACAGTCCATGCTGTGGTCAGGTGCCGCCTGTTAAGGTAGGCGAATTCCCAAAATTCTAAAATTTTTACTGTTACTTTAAACTTTTCCAAATTTGGCATAGTGATTTCAAATATAATGAACAATGCTTTTTTTGGCAATTTTTTTTATTTAAATATAATTGATTTATTTTAAACGGTGTTTTTCAACTAAAAAAAGGGGGTTACGCCAACACTTCTAGCAAAAAAAGTTTTACATTAATTTACCTGAAATTTTTCACAGATGCTATTTCAATATATGTCTGTGCCATGAACCTCTAAAATCTGGTGATAGTATAAAAGTTTTTTTTAAAAATGTCCAAGTGTAAGTTAATCGAAAAAAATCCTTTTTTTGTGGCTAATTTATAACTTTTTTCTTAATAACTTTTTTTCTTGTCATTTGTATGTAACTCGAGAGGGTCATTGCATGTATCAGTTCAAAACGAAGAATTTAACACATAAATGTTCTTAGGATGAAAATTCAATGTGGTAGACTTGTTGGCGTAAACCTCTTTTTTTAGTAGAAAAACACCGTTTAAAATAAATAAATTATACTTAAATAGGAACAAAAGCCTAGATAGTATTATTCATTATATTTGAAATCACTATGAAAAATTTGGAAAAGATTAAAATAGTAAAAATTTTAGAATTTTGGGAAATTTTGGGTATTCGCCTACCTTAAGGCGCTCGCCCTAAATGCGGAAAGCCCCAGGTTCGGTTCCTGGCAACGTCGCCGAAATAACTGCCGACCTAAATACGGCTCGTGCAGCCAAAAATGACTGATGAATAATATTGTCGCGTAGAAATTACAATAAGCACAAGACACAGAGTAGGCTACAGCTCGAACTTTAATGAACCAGGAATACTAGTTTACATGGTTTTTATACAAGTGTGACATTCTTCTGGAATGTTCTAGAAACAATAGATAAATTAACTTATTAATTGAATTTTGCGATCCTCTCATATTCGTTCAGCCATTTTGTAGGATTCTCATTTTGCACACCCTTGAAGATAGACGGACTCCGCATCGGTTGAAACAACGGGGATATCATAGGAGCCAGTACTGGTGGCAGGTCCTCGGTCTTCGCCATGTTTGAAGCAACTCGAGGTGGTGGATAGTAAAGTCCGTACTCCGGAGGCAATCCCTGTATGCGCCGGCTTTTTCTCAGAAGATCCACGGCGAAGAGTCAGGATTTGTACCCAGCGCTTCCACCAAACTGTCGCGTAGAAATTACAATAAGCACAAGATACAGAGTAGGCTACAGCTCGAACTTTAATGAACCAGGAATACTAGTTTACATGGTTTTTATACAAGTGTGACATTCTTCTGGAATGTTCTAGAAACAATAGATAAATTAACATAATGATAAGAAACGTAACAACTGAAAAATCGAGAACTTTCGAGAATAAATGAAATTATAATAAAGTCCTACACCGTGGCTGGGCCCGAACCCACGACCCCAAGATTAAGAGTCTCGTGCTTTACTGACTGAGCAATCGACGGCTGCACTTGGTTTGTGGCATTATCCCGTGTAGAGGGAGTGCAAGTTAAATATGCTTCTAAGTCTGAACTCTGCGTACGGTTGCGTTGGGTGCCTTGCTTAGACGTCGGCTCGTCACTTGACATACCTCGCCTATAGCCCTCGTGTAGCTCTAGTGCGTCGGTTGTTCAAATTATACTAATCAAAACCAAACCTGTGACTTAGCTCTTTTGGCTTAAACTCTAAACATCTCTTTTAGATATAACAATAATGAGAAAAAAGACATCTCTAACTGTATTATTATCTAACGTTTTTTTCTCCTTTTCATTAATTACCAAGGCGCATTTTAACCATTTCTAAAAGACGTAAAGTGATATGCCTAATGCTATAAAAAACAACAGCGACATACGGAAACCACTGAATCGCATTTAATTATAAAGATTCGCAAACGGCTTTTCCGGTTATCTGACAAATGAAAAGGAATTAATGGAGGATTTCGTCCCCAGAGTTATGGCGGATTCTTTTTTTCCAAAGAACTTTTTTTGTAATATATAGTTGAGTAGAAGATGTACATATGGGACTGGCCGTTAAGGTTTGCAAATAAAAAGTAAATTTTAATGGAAGTCATAGACTTTTTTTCGTTGACAAATACTTTGTGTGTTTTTTACTTAAAAATGATATTTGTATAAGAATTTCGAAAAAATTAAAATGAGTTTCAGATTTTAGTGTGATTGAATTATATATTTTTTTTTGCTTTGCATTTTACAGTTAGAGCAGGGATTAGAAATATGGATTTTTTTTTGGAACTTGGGCAAAAATACTAGATAGTTATTTTAACTTGGAATGTTTTTTAAAACAATTCTTATAATATTAACAATAGGGGACTATAAAGTCAAAAGTACAAAGCTGGATACTTAATAAATAACAAGTGTAGAGTTTATTACTTTTCTGTTTTTTTTGAAAAGTGAGTGCTTTTTTAAAACAAACAAAAATGACAGGAGATGTATGTGTAAATCCATTAGGTTGTTGGATTACTGAACTGCAACGATTGCGTGCTCTTCTCTATATCAATTGCCGTCGTATGGGTCTTATATCTATATACATAAAAGGCGACTTTTGTGAGTCTGTTTGTCTGTTTGTATAGGACGCAAAAACTTAAGAACCACGCAACAGATTGTCACGAAATTTGGCACAAAAATTCATCTCATCTCCAGAACAAACATAGGCTAAGAATTTTTCGAATAGGACTATTCCTTCTATCGTTTTCGAACGTTTTAAGGGAAAAAATACACCACTTTCGCTCAAATCCGATCATTTTTTCTCTTTCGTGATGCCGTCAGGCGGAAACATTTAAATAAAACTTTTTAGAAAACAATTGAAATTGAAAATGTTTAATTTCTTTAATATTTGTTCATTGCCTTCAGAAACAAAATTAATAATTTGAAAAAATAGTTGGATATGTTTCAAGTTACGTAATCCTACCAGTCTCCATTCTATTATTTTATTGTGTACATATGGTTTTAATTATGAATTTTTTAAAAGCATAGTTAAGCTTATACTGAACTATGTTGTTTTTTGAAAGTCATTGCACTACAGATGCATATTATGGTTTTATGTCTTCCTTTTTTCGCCAAATACTTTGCCAAACTCGCCAAGTTATTACAAAAAAAAAAAAAAAACCGTTCCAAATGAGCAAATTTTTTTTAAATGCTGGTTTTGCGAAGTTCATCGCACGAGAGCTGAATGGGTGTGTTGTTAGCCATATATTTTCCTCGCCAAATTCGCAAAAAGCGCCAAATGAGCTAAAAAAATTTATTCGGGAAATTTTAAATTAAGCTTCTTATAAAAGGTATTTTTGAAATTAATATTAATCATTACTATATCCAAGATGAGTAATTAAATGGAAAATTACTGTGTAATCTTCATATCTTATGTAACTCAAATGAAAGAAAAAAATAGTTAAATTGACTATTAAATTATTTTTTCACCTCTACCCGTGCAACGTCGGGTATAACAGCTAGTTTTCTTATATAACTTGTAGATGCTATAGTTTTAATCATATGTATTAAAGCAAACTCTTTCAAAAAATCTAATGTGGTGCTACTAAAGAACGAGCTTCTTAGTTAGTAACCTAACTTCTTTATTTGAGTAAGAGTAAGAAAGGTTCAACAAGCAATAATAAAGTTGAACTTGAGTTGATGCATGTAGCAAAGATTAAATTGAGTTGCATTCAGGTACAGTGTTCTGTTGCTTAATCTACTGATGCAAAGTTACTGTAACAAACAAGTAGGTTTGTAGCAAACGTTCTTGTTCAGTAGTAAATGCTTAAATATAAACGAAAAATTTAGGCTGCTCTTCAAAACGAAAAAAAATCGAATATTTTGTCAGCATTATTATTTCTTGGATGTCCGACTGAATCCCGTCCCTTCAAGGAGTTTGTTGGCTTTGTAGTAGACCATTAGGAAAAAGAATATTGTCTAGAGTTTGAATAGTTATCTCTATCCTTACCATGGTAAAAATATCTCCCAATATCCTTTGCAGAATATCCCAAAATTAAAGATCTTCTGGGAAGAACTTGCTAAGCGACAAAAAGGTTAAAACGAGAAAATGAGCTTTCAAGTTTTTTGTTTGCAATTAGATACAAAAATCGGCGCTTAAACAATGTTAAAAAGTAAACTTAACCTGAAGTTTATAAAAAGGGGAAATCTATTTATCTATAAAAAGGGAATAATATGTTCATTAACACAAAAAAAAAAAACAATTTTTTCAAAAATGTCACTTGTTCTTCCACTAAGCTCTTCAATTGATTCCCGGACTTTCTTAGACATCAAGTTTGTACTATTCATAATTTGAATTTTGTTTATGAAGTGAAACTACAAATTTTCCATTACTGCCTGAATATTCCTTCAATTTATTTCAATTGTAAGCAATTGGGAAATCTAACAAAATTAACAATGACTTAGATCTTTAAGGAAATATTGAATTTTTATTACTGTTATAGAAGGATTTTATGTTTTAAAGTATAATTCAACAACATATCAGTTTCATATTGAATTTTTTGTCATTAGCTTTATAAGTTTATTCTTTGCAAAATAAAAATGCTTTTATACTGTATAGAAGGGTAACCTTTAAAAAAGTCTCATGTGAAAAAGTATTGAGAGACTTCTATAGGTAAAAACACACTTTCTAAATAAACATCAAAGTCATGATTTCCTTAGAGACGAAATTCTAATTTAATATTTTTTCACAAAAATCAGTCATAAAAAGGGTAGCTACAGAGATATAAACTTCAACCCAGGACAATCCATCACGACCCGTCGTGGTAGTGGTTGGATTGAAGGCATGGTCCTAGGACCTCCCCCCCCCTTTTTTTATTTATACCGGTCAGCTGACCACTTCAGAACCCTTGAACGTTTCGCCCCTTCTAGGGATGTTTTCGATGCGTAGTAAAGACGCTCCGCGTCGAGGCTACAAAGAATTATTACGATCTCCGATCTCCGATATAAACTTCAAAAATTCTAATTGCAGTATACTAAGCGAGTGTATAGTTATTTATTTTATGAGTAAAAGAAAATATTATGAAGCCATTTCTTTGCTTATTTCTGGTGTTCTAAAGTTAGTGAGTTTTTACAACAATGGTCCAAGTCTAGAAATTCTAGAGATCTCCAAGTCTAGAAATCTCTATTAGTCTAGAAAGAAACTGTTGTTTACATGCATGTGGTGTACTTTGGGTGACTTTGGGATGTTTGTTGAGTTGGATGTAACTCAGGTGTCTACCACTGACTGTGGTTCTGAATTATGACGCCCGTCGCCAATAGCCTTCTTGTAGCTCTAAAATAATTCAAATAAACTAGAAATCTAACTAAAAAAATTATTGTTCGTTTTTTTTAAAACTGTGTATTCATTTAAACGTTTTTTTATGGATAAAACACTTTCGCTACAATATATGAATAGCAAGAAAGAAGGTAGTATTGGGATAAAGATTTTCTGTGTCAAAATTCCTGATTTCCTTATTAACTACATGTTTTCATACTTGCATAACGTTCTTTCGATTTTCAACGAGTGGTACTTTACGAGACTAAGCAAAAAAGTTGGAGAATTCCCCAGTACCTAGGAGCCCAGTACGCTCCTTTCTTTCAATGCTTTAGTGAAAAAGAAGAGTATGCGGAAATCTTTCCGCAGACATTTTTAATATCTTTTTATGCTTAGGTAATCATTTTAATCTGCTACTTTATCTGCCACACAGATAAATGCAATGGAAATGCAAAAAATTAGACTTCTCTTCTAAAGAGTTGTCTTTTCTAGAGTACGCTCCTACCCCTAGTTTTTTTTAATACTGTTATCTTATCAGTCATTTATATCACTCAAGAGCAGACTTTAACTTAACTAACATTGTGTATGCTATATTAGATTCCATACAGATAAAATATAAATGATTTTAAATGGTTAGTCCTATATATATGTCACCGTTAATAACTGAAATCAGTTAAAATTAAAATTAACTAGTGAGAACTAGTTTTAACTGATGCTAAACAAACCAGCTTCCATTACCAAAAACTGGACCTCACTAGCTAATATTAGTTTTGACTAATTGCATTGGTTAAAACTAGTTGTAATTTGCGAAAACTAAACTTATCTAACATGTTTAGATAAAACGCGAATTAACTGTGAATCATTGACTTTTATTTTATTATGAACGTTAATTTCTAAAAAAAAGTAATACGTAAACGTCGTTGTTGTACTAGTTGTTTTACTGCAATATTTAGAATTCTCTACTTTATTTTATTACTTAAGCAGAGAAACCCGTTATTAAATTCTTATTTTTTTATAATCGTATAACGACAATAGTCCTTAAAAATACGCTCGATACCATTTTTAATGGAGAGTTTTCCAAATAATCAAAGCGACTTTATTGCGATAATCTCAATAACTAAAAGGAACCAAACCTATTTTGCTAGGTTATGCTATTTTCCGTTGGTTCTAATTTTATGTAGTATACGTTTTTTAGAGTGAAAACTAGTTTGTTTTCGTCAAAACTTGTATTAGCTTTGGATAACTGTGTGTGGTGTTAGCTAGTGGAAACTAGTTTTAACTAATGTCTCAGTTAAAACTAGTTCTTAGTTGTTGATTCTATTTCTAGATTATTTCGTACTCAGGTGTCGGCTCGTCACTTGACTGTGTTTCTAAAGTACTATGCCCGTCGTCAATAGCCCCCATGTAGCTCTAGTGCGACGATTATTCAAACCCAACCAAACCAATGTAGATTATTTCGGGTTTTAACGGTAGCATATGAAGAGTACAGGGGAAGAACCGCTTGATTTATTAGGAGTCTTCCTGTAATTGTGTCTGCTTGACGGACATTGGCGACCGGAAGCCGGTTTTTCTTTCGGTTCTTCATTCGCGGTACCAACGTGTGACTCGTGTCCACTGATCTCTGGCGTGAACCAGGGTTGACGCGAAATAAAGACAAAGCGAGTAACCGGTTTCTTTACACCAGTTTAGGCGATTTCTCGCTATCATCGACAGAGAGGCTTATTGAAGAAAGTCTTCTACGAATTCAAGCGGTTTTTCCCCTGTACTCTTCATATTAAAAAAAAATTGAACATAGTCAGGTTTTGAGCAATCAAATTACATCAACTAGAAAATGACGGACCAACACATATGCCAGGACACGCGTTTATGGTAATCATCATGTAAATAGCCCCAACTCAATTACATATTGATAAGCGGATTACGCACGAATATGAAACGTCAATCTAGAGCAGCATTATTAAGGACATTTCCAAATGCAAATGTACAATGCGTCACACCATGCACATTTCTGTAAATAAATCCACTCGCAGTCTCATTAGAGAGTCAACTAAGTTATTCATATCCAAATTGGGAATCCGTAATTGCAGATTATATGCTATTGCTTGGGAACCAGAGAGCTCTAAGATGCTCTACTGGGGAAATATATACGGAACAAATTGAAATTTAAATTTCTTAGGAATGCGTTCTGTTAAAAATGGATGCTTAAGGTAGGCGAATACCCAAACTTTCCCAAAATTCTAAATTTTTTACTGTTGCTTTAATCTTTTCTAAATTTGGCATAATGATTTCAATTATAATGAATAATACTATTTAGGCTTTTGTTTTTATTTAAATATAATTTATTTATTTTAAACGGTGTTTTTCTACTAAAAAAAGAGGTTTACGCCAACAAGTCTACCACATTGAATTTTCATCCTATGAACATTTATTATGTGTTAAATTCTTCGTTTTGAACTGATACATGCAATGACCCTCTAGAGTTGCATACAAATTACAAGAAAAAGTTATTAAGAAAAATTTTATAAATTAACCACAAAAAGGATTTTTTTCGATTAACTTACACTTGGACATTTTTTTAAAAAAAAAACTTGTATACTTACACCAGATGTTAGAGGTTCATGGCACAGATATATATTGAAATAGCATCTGTGAAAAATTTCAGGTAAATTAATGCAAAACTTTTTATGCTAGAAGTGTTGGCGTAAACCCTTTTTTTTTAGTTGAAAAACACCGTTTAAAATAAATCAAATATATTTAAATAAAAAAAATTGCGCAAGAAGCATTGTTCATTATATTTTAAATCACTATGCCAAATTTGGAAAAGATTAAAGTTATAGTAAAAATTTTAGAATTTTGGGTATTCGCCTACCTTAACATAGAGGACTGAATATCTAAACTTAGGTGGAAAAGTGAAACATGATTTGCCAATATATAAGTTCAAACAATTTGTGTCGATGATACCATTTTCTGCGAAATGCTCTTGTTTAGTTTTTTGTTGAGCTAAACAGTGTTTTCGTAATGTAACTATGCACTTATTTGGCTTATTTTGAAAATAGCTTTCACAATAATAAATTAGGTAGTGTCAGAGCTCAAATATAGTGACAGGGCCAAATTTTGTAAAATGATTTTGTTCCACGTATTCCAACACTTTTTTTTGTTAAAAAAATGTATTTTCCTAAATCAACTTGTTTTATAACACCGAAAATATTTATGTTATGAAAATAACCAATTATCCATAAATTAAATTATAAATTAAAAAAAAAAATTAAAAAATGAAATCTTCATCAATTATAAAATGAAGACAGATAGTGGCTTGTACACTCCTGGAGTAATAAACGCAGCACCGATTATTTGTAAGGTGTTGTACTTCAGAAAAATCCACTAAACTCTAAACTGTTTCTGAATACATTTTTAAGAACTTATAAAGCTCGTATTTGAAAACATTTTTCGAATCCTCTGCCTAGATTTAATCATTTGCCATTAAAATGACAATAAATATTATGACAAAATAATGGCGTTATTTTTTTATTTAAAATTAGTAGAAACTCATTGATATACTTTTCTCAAAATGGATGAAAAATATCTATATTAACCCTCTAAATCTATATGCTATAAAAATGTCTGAAAAACCAACTCCGGTCTCCCCTACACATTAGTTGAGCCGTACATTTTCTGAAATTAATAAGCGGTTAAAATCGTGAGTTTATACTTTTATAAAATATGAATTGAGTTTATTATTCATTTTATAATATAATTTCATTCATGTAAATATGTCAACCAAAAAAGTAATACGTACCTTAAATTTTTTTTGAGCAAGTGTTATTTATTTTTAAAACGTAACATATTGTTTAATTTAAATGTATTTAGTTTAGTTGTTATGCTCCTAAAATTAAGTGTTGCTCTTTTAAATAATGTTTACCAAAAATAATATTTTCACATTTTATATCATTTTATAAATTAATTGCTCTATAAATAAAATAAAATAAATATAAGCTTAAATAATTACAAATTTGAGCAAATTGGGCTGATAGCAACAATATAACTCATTTTAAAATTACGCCATGAGAAAAAAACCTATACACATAAAAGAGTAATATCTATACAAATAGATAGTTATTAATTAATAATTTAACAATATAGATACTTTAATAAAACAAATTATTAATTAAATTTACATAGCTTTAAACAAAAATTTTATACCGTTCATAACTAAAGGAAGAGAAAATAACAAAATATAAACAGTAATAGTCTCTATATTTCTTTTTATAAATTAATCTTTTAGAGATTAAATCAAATTAAAATAGAGTTGAATAATGTACAAAGAAGTAAATAAGAAGATTAACACCTAAATAATATTTTCTTTAAGGTTATATAGAGAGAAAACACAAAACTACTCAAAGAGAATAAAACTTAGTTAAAAATATTGCTCTCTCACGATTTTAACATGCTAGTGCTTAAGTAAACCAATGTTTCACTTGCTAGCTGAGCATTGTTACCAATCAGATCTCTCCACTCATTGGAACTTAGTATTTCACTACACTTTGATTTAATATAAGTCTGAGCAGCCATTTTTAATCCATTGTCATTATGCAAATCTGATATTTCCAGCACTTGACAGACATTGGAACATTGGAGATTGGATGTTAAAAAATCAGAACATTTCTTCCTCAGCTCGCCGTACTGATATTTATCAGCTGCGGAATATAACTTCCTCGCATCGCAATAACTAACAATGTTTTCGAATTTTTCTGAATACATGAATGTCAACATGAATTTCAAACTGTCGATGTCCACGTCTGGAATGTCAACCACTTGTTTCATTTTTTCTGACATGTCGTTCTCGAACAGGGCTTTGAAAACTGGTGACTTGGCGGAAATGACGATCTTGTGGGCTCGGATGGAGTCTTTTGGCGTTTTTAGGGTGACGTCACAAAGGGTTTGGTCGACGAAAAATTGAAACAGTTGATCGGACAAGGTTTTAGGATTGCTTTCAATCTTAGGAGGTCCTGCATAACCTACTTCCCTTACTTCTGTTGTACTTTCGCCATCGTAAATGGTCAGCTCTATGCGAAGAGACAGAACATCGTGTTGTATGTTCTCCGATACAGAACTTTTTAGGAAAGGAACTGTCTTCCAGACGGTGTCTTCTTCGGGTTTGAAAACATTAGTGTCTTCCAGAATATGATGCAAATTCTGCGTATCACTCAGTGCACAGATTTTGCACTTGACGAAGACAAAGTTCTCTATGTCTTCTTCTGAGATATGAACACAAACTTCTACCTCGTCTGAATCTTTCTTGGATTGTAAAGTCAACATCAATGCAGGCAAGTCCGAAGTAGATATGAAAGGTATAGAAGTAACGTACGACGCAGCAAGCAATTGTTTTAAATGGTAAACAACGGATCTTTGCTCGATTTTGAATCTTGTTACGGCAAAGCATCTATTTGGATATACGTTGCAGAGTTCAACTGTATCTTCCAACTGTTTGCAACTGTCCTTATACATTTTGTCGATAGTTGCATCTGTCATAACACAAGCTGGACTCAAAAGTTTATTTCCACCATCATTGCCTTTTCCGTAGCTCTTCATTAGAACGCACTTTAGGACAAGGGTTTCGTTGATGAAGTTGTTTTTGTACAACTGCGTGGGCTTCGTTTGGAAACACTTCCCTTTCCCAAACGTGACCTCTTTCTTTTGAACTTCAAAATTGGACAACCCATTTCTATCGGAAAAGTTCAGTCCCAGGTCTATCTGTATTGTCTGGGGACCATCGTTCAGCCTGCACAGCAACACGTTTATTTTGCTGGTGGGATCGGTTTTGAACAACAGCCGCAGTTCCCAGTCAGTGTCTTCAAGGAAACTCACCCGGAAGGAAGTGCTGACTTTCTGCTCAGTTGGGCTTCTTAAACAAATCAGGTTCTCAATATTCCAAGTGAATGTGAACTTTTCTTCGTTGTCCAAATCCATGTTTAGCTAATAGTGAATGTCATGTAGTTCGTGAATCGAGTTAGTTTGAAAGAATGACAGTCGAACTTTATGCTTCCACAGTTGCTTATCTTTCAAATAGATTCCGCTGTTGCGATAGCTCAAAAAAGTGAAGCAGAACTTTTTTTGAAAACAAAGGGCGTTGCGATAAGTAAGTAAATATTCGCTATCTTTTGAAGATAATGCCATTCTTTTAACTTTTAAAACCGAAACTCTTTGATAAAAATAGATACTGAAAGGTACATGAGAGGACAGAACTGGTTAAAATAGGCGATAAAAACTTAATTGAACCACCAAATATATGCATTATTACTGTGCTAACGTTATATTTCCATCATCAACAAAAAAAAATGACAGCAAATTAAAAAAAAAACATACCAAGTAAAATGGAATTTATCATTGCAATTGAAAACACTATTTGCAATTTTATAACAGTTTTTTATAGTGTTTTTTTTTAGCTATGGGATAGTTTATCGGCTCTCGGTTGGCGTTGAAAACTGTATCTTTTAAAATAAACTTTTTAAACTTAAATTTTACAAATGTATGTTCACAAGTAAATAACTGCTAAAATGTACTAAGAATTAAAAATTTAATAATGAAAATACACAATTTTTCTTCAGAGAAACTAGGAACTCGAGATATACTGGACCTTAAAAATTTTAATAATAAATACTTGTGTTATGATACAATTGCTAAACGAATTATATAGGAGATCCACCAATAATTTCGTGCTATAATGCAATTTGATTTGCATACATTTTGTTGACATGTTTACTGTTGTTTTAAGATTTTTAGAACATGTCCGATTGAGTATTTCCCAGCATTGCAAAAAAACAAGTATTTTCTGTAGACCGAATATGATATTAGGTATCCACATACCATTTCTAAAAGGATTCAAATCGCACGATTTAGAACAAATCTGAAAGGAAAGTGGAAAAAAAGTTACATGATATGGATTTAAAAAATGACAGACAATATAAACCCTTTCAAGTACGTAAGATCAGTGCTTTTACATACTTTTGAAATGGATATGTGCATTTTCTTCTTTCCCATGTTGCATATATTGAAACGATTCTCTTTTATTTCTCAGTGGTATCTAGATGCGAAAACACACTTTTGGTACATAAAAACGGGAAAACGTAAAGCACCATATAACAAACCTCGTACTTTTGGGAATCACAAAGTTTCTTCTTTTGAATGTTCAAGGGCTTTTCTTAAGAAGCAGTGTAGTGTATTTTCTTTTTAGGGAGCAGTTCCTACTTTGTCCAGTATTTTTGGGCCCCCTGAGGAATAAGTAAATTTTCTGAAATGTAAACTTGTTTTGATTGATGTATAAGTTTTAAATTACATTTTTTAACTGAAAATTTAATTACTTTGATTAAAATACTATAGTTCTGAAGTAGAGGGTTATAAATGGCTACTATGGGCTTATGCGTCTGTATCCCTCAGAGGAGTTGATTTCTTTTGAACAATACCACATTGATATTTTCCTCACTGTGTTTTGCCTTTTTCTAAGATTAAAATTTTGCTAATAATACTAACTACAACATTTATAGTGATATTGAATCTCATTTAAATGTTTTTTAATGTTTCTTTATTTGTATTTGGTACCAGATAAAATATTAAATCTTTTTTTAGGTTGTATTTTTGTTGTTAAAAAATCGAAATGTTAGGTTTTTTTTAATTCAAGCAAAACACAAAATGTAACTAAATAGTTATTTTTACAGATTATTTTTAGGGATTGCTGCCCTGTATAGATAGAAGCAAGTATTTGCATAAACTACCTAGATTTAACACTCTCTATAATTGCAATGAATAAAAAATGTAGTATGGAAGTTAGTGATTCAAAACCAAAATGTTATTGGTTAACTTCGAATTTGATAACTTTGGCTCAAACTTTTCCAGCTAATAATTTCTCATTAAATACACTCTTTAAACATTTTCTTGCCCTTTCTATTAGCGGCAACTCTGTGTTGACCCATGAATAAAAATATATTCAGGAGGAAAATTAGCATTAAGATTTTATGCTTGGGTTAAAGTTACCCCAATTGACAGTAGGTTTGTAGGTATTGCCACTCACCACTTTGAACAACTGAGCAGAATTGTAGATCTAACGTAACTTGAAACTTCTATAAGATGTTTGATTTCTTTTATATTTGGTCAAAATGACAATTCTCATGGAGTTTTAAACAAGGTACATCGTTTTTATTTGACACTGTATAACGTTTATTGTCAAGAAAAATAACTTAATTGATCGCGCACTTTTATTTTTACTGCTTAGATTGAGATTTTGTAACAGAAAAAAAATTGCAAACACAATAGAACGGAATATTTTCTGTAGTTCAAAAACTTCTCGTTCAAGTTCACAAAGGAAAAGCAGGTCAAAACAGTATGTTAAATTCGTTCTTGACATTTTAGTTCTTTTGCACCTTTTTTTTATTATCTATCTCAATATCGAGGGCTCATTTAGAATAAATCCGATTACGAAGTCAATCCTATTACCTGATATTACCTATTTCCTTTTTTTCAACCTACAGGAATGCTTTTAGAAATAAAGTAGGGAATAGGAGTTATGTGACAATTTCGTTAGCTGGTATAAGATTGGACAATCAAAGCGGTTTCTATTACTTTGGAAACTGTCGAGGGATACTAAAGATGGGATGAAAATAAGTTAAAGGATTGGGAACTTTCACTGGATATATTTAAATGAAATTGTTGAATCGTTTTTTATACACTGGAACAAGTTGGGATAGACTATATAAATTTTATTCGCTAATACATGAATTTTAATTTTAAATGGGATTTAGAAGTTATTTTAAATACACTTCAAATTAATACATTCACACACTTCGCATTGACTTTTTATTAGCTTTATAAAGTTAAATAAGATATTAAAAAATAATTGTAAAATAGAAGTGCTGAAATAGTTATGACTTATGACCTATGACTTTCTTGGTGGGGGGCAAGATTGCCAAGCACTGCGACTTTTAAGTCTATTGTACTAAGCCCCAGAAATGACACAAGCACAAGATACACACAAAGAAAGAGACGACACAAACACATATACAAATAACAACATTCATTGACAGTCACAAACATCCATGCCTGACCGGGATTCGAACCCGACCCCAGCAGCTCCAAAGGCTAGAATCCTAACGAGTGTGCCACCGGGGCGGCGCTGAAATAGTTGCACGACAGCTGATTTTTTTTGTGCGTCTAATAAAATTGAGTTGAGCTACTTCTTTCCCCTTATTTAAATTCACAAGGTTTAACAATTTACATAGTTTATTAAAGTTTTTATGGTCAGTATAAATCGCTCATAAATATACATTAGAAAATATTTGCACGCGTGCTCAAATGAAAGTTAATAAAATAACTTGCAATTACTTATTATAGTCTATACTCTTGAGAAGTAATTTCTTCATTCAAATTCGAAGCATGTATTTGACAATTTTTGAAATTAGCATTTTTAGAGGACGGGTTGTAAATGTGAAAACCAGTTCGTTTTTCAGTTGAAAAAAAAATAACACACACAATGAACATCAATAGTAACCGGCAAATGTTTTTGGAAAAAATCCTTATTATTACTATTTTATTATTATCATTATTAACATTACTAACAAAAAAAATCATTTTATGGTATATGTCTACATTGTGAATTCAACAAAGTATGCACACAGTTCCCACTGTGTGTACACAGAATTTCTGCTACATTGTTCCGACAAAATTGAACACATTACGACTTGAAATGTTTTTGTTGTATATCTACGTTATAGAAATATTTATCAATGCAACATTGCTATACGTAAAACAAACACATGATGAACACATAAACATGGAGGGCTTACATTTTATCTTAAATAGCCGGACCAGAGGACATGGTCAGAAGTTGAATAAATCATGCCTTTAGAAGGGAGGTGAGAAAACATTATTTTTATAATAGAGTCGTCAATGAGTGGAATTCTTTACCAGCATACGCAGTGTATTCAAAGCAAGTGGAAGATTTTAAGAAGAATCTTGATAGCTATCGGAAACTGGTAGGGAATTAGATATATTTTGGACCAACCTTGATGGGCCTCTGGCTTGTTGTTGGTCGACCATTTTTGTATTTGTATTCGTATTTATTTCAAAGGAAATATTAATTATCTTATCTACTAACAGTATTTTTTATGTATAAAGAAAGATTTAAAAAATAAGCTATACTAACAGTCTTTGACCACTTTTTTATTCGTCTTAAGTCTAAGACTTACAGCTTAATTTTCCTAATCTTTATTCATTTCTTTTTAATACATAACTTTAATTGTTAGTTTTAGTTGTTTAATAATTTTTAATTGCAATTATTTTAATTGTGAGTAACAATTGACATACGTTAATCAAATTAATTTAAGTTTAAGGTGCAATTAAAATTTCAATTATAATTAATTGAATTGCTATTACTTTTTCAGTCAATTAACAAGATAATTTACACATTGATTGATTAATTCCCTACACTAGTAGTATTCATATGTCCCGATTAGTTGTTTAACTTTTAGCAAAAGTATTGTTTGTTTTCCATGCCTGTTTGAAAAAAAAATAAAAGGTTTAGTGAACCTCGCCCAATCCGGGATTCGAATTCCGAACGTGCTACATGGTAGCGTGGAACACTACTATTAGGCCACTGTGACACTATTTACAAAATCTCTTCTACTATTTACCTAGATATCAGCTCATTAACAGATAACACCTTTAAATAATGAAATGTTTATTGTATTACAAAATACAAATTAAAACTTTTACCCTATTTTTTCTGTTAATGGCTTTGCAATTCAATATCCCAAGAAGGTTCAGGTAATGAAGTGTGAAATTATCTTAGTTTGTTTATTCACCCAAAAAATTATTTTGCAGTGAAAAAAATGTCATACATTTTCAGTAACAACTTTACAGTGATTACATTTTCGAAAAATATAAAATAAAATGATTAGGTACAAGTTGTTAGTACTTACGAGCTGCAAGAACTTAATGAAATCGAATCAACGCAAAAAGCAGCCATGCGAAAAATTAAATCTTTCACAAACTTTTCTCGTACATTTTAGTTTGTAATAAAGTAATCTCTTCTTTTCTATTAAAAAATGGTGCAGACTTTTCGATTGTATGTTCTGAAACATATTTTAAATGCGTATTAAAATTATTACATTTAAGTGACAGAGGATTAGGATTTTAACACGTTAAAATTTTCTCACTGAATCTGAACTCTTTCTTGCGGTAAACTAATGATTTAACATTCAAAGTGATTAAATAAAAACTTTCAGATCCGAAAAATAATCTTAAGTGTTTTGCTCGATAAACAGTTTTATGATTCAAATCATTCACTATACTTTATCTAAAATTCTTTAGTTACTTTAAATAGTTTGATGTCCAATGATCCAAGTATATTTTGCTATGAATATTTTAAAATAGCTTTTGAATTTATTAACAAGGATAAATGTTGCTGTTTAACAATATTATGGAAACAAGGAACGGATAATTGATGTATTTCAGCTCAAATTTTCATGGTATTTTTTTTACGATTTTTTCAACTGCCATTGGGGAGTCTGATGTATTGCTAAAGTTAAAACAATGAAAACTCTTTTTCAGGGTTTTTAAATTTGCTTGAAGATGATATAAGTTTCTGAAAACAAAACACTTTAGTGATTAGACATTAAGATAGTACCTATAGATGAAGGCAAAACTGTATTAATTTTTTATGTATTATTTTGTTACAGACAATTTAAAACTGTTTTAACCCTAGTCCACCTCCCTTCTTTCGAGTTAAAACTTTTAAGTTTTAACCAAAGCGTAACTCTTAATGAGGTTTTTTGAAAATCAATACTAATTTTTAATTAAGCAACAATTCTAATAAAAGTTAAAAGATAATATTTTATGAATTAAATATTCAAGAAGTTAATAACTTTATGAGTAAAATGGAATTTCAATTGTAGTATGAAGCGTTGGTAAGTATTTTTTTTAATTGAAGAACGACGCGTGGTGTTGAAACCCTTCCAAAAACAAACAATTACATAACTTTAAGACATGCCATTTATAAGTGATAAAAATTCAAGAAATTATTTCATTTAATTTTGATAATTCTCTCTCAATCGACAATATTGGTGATTAATGGCCGTATGGATTAACTGCCGAATCCACTAATGAATTCCATAAAGAGAATATTGACAAAACATAACTCTCCATTTTTCATTTTTCAATTTTTCGAGCAATTCAATCCTTTTGTACCGGAACAAAAAGAGATCCTTCACAAATATCTTTGCAATGTCCCCATTTTCCTTAGTAGGGTACAGCATGTACTCAGAAAGTTTCTTTATATGTAGCAAATGGCGTGGCATCGGCGCCGCATTAATATGAATTAGGATGGCTTTTTCAACGAACTAAGTTTTAAGCTTGTTCCAAAGCTCAATAAATCGAATGGAAAAGAAAAATCCATTTGGGGAAGCTTTAACTGGGATCTTTAACAATCAAAAAGGACATATCTCGACATATTATTCAACTCAAACAAACTTCTATTGTTTTGGACGGTATGGAATTAATAGATCTACAAAAATACTATTGTTATTTCAATACTAATTATGATATTTCCACATTAGACCCTATTGTCTTAAGATTGTGAATAAGGACTTATTCTTTATGCTTTGTTATGTTTACTATCATACATCGCATATTTTAAATATATATTTTCAGGTATTTAAAATTTGCTGTAACAAAAGATTTTGAAAGGCTGGGTTATTTTGGATCTAAACTTTGAGCAATGAAAGTTTATATTAAAAAATCGCTTTATTTATCGAAACTTTTCTATATATTTAAAGCTCTAAGTAAGTTATCTTTAAGCTGATCTAATAATAAGTTATATAAAATGAATTTATTACTGGATGATTTAGCCCTGTTTATAAACAATTATTTTTTTTACCCGAGTGACGCATATGTTGAAATAAAAATAAGAAATAACTGGGATTAAATTAATTTTTGACCTTCATGAACAAGCGGTCCCAATGTAGAAAGATATTTTTTTTACGTTGATACATTTTAATTTTTATTTCATGCTTTACAGAAAGGAAAAGTCATTTGAAGATAAATTTTAAGATTTTTAAGAAAAATGAAATTCTCATATTCCATTTCTTCGAAATTCCTCAAATACATTTTAGGTAAAAAATATTAAAATACGGATATTTTTATCTTAAAAGCAAGCATTTTCGAGGAAGTAAAATAAATCCTTCGCATTCAACAGGGGATTGAAAATATTTTTTTTGCGTGTGTTGAATTTACCTGCTAACTTGCTGAGTAGTTGAATAAGTAACCCTATGCAGATAATTTTTCAAATTCCTGTTCATTTTTAATAGTTTCTTCTTAAAAGAGTAAAATAACCTTTGTAAAGTAAGTTTTATTTTATCTTCAAAATGGCTGATCTTTTAAATTGCATTAAGTGATCGCTGTTGGAATTTTTAAAGAAAATAGTAGTTTAAGTTAAGGAAGAAGGGAAACATATTTTCTGAGTATTTTGTTTTTAAATCTTTTCAAACTGGATAAATTTTTGAAAAAATTCATTGTAAGGGCAACAAAAATGTTTTGCTTTTTTTAATCTAAACCTTTGAAAAACTTAATTAAAAAGCGTTTTTTAAACTGAAAATTGCATGGCAATTTCCCAGGTACTGCTCATTTTTTGAATGAAAGGTACGCATGTGCTTAAGTGAAGCATTTTAAAAGTAAAATAAAAAAAACTTACTAGAAACGGGACTTTTTATTTGTGAAGAGATTTTTAAAGAATGTGATTATAAGGTTTGTTTCGTAAAACTGAATATATTAAAAACTTGCTCTTTAAAAACATTTGTTTTATTTTGAATTAGCATAGATAATAAGATAAAGCGATATGAAATTCAATGCAACATTTATAACAAATTAGTCATTCTAAAGTAAATAAAGTTCTTAAAGCTGAACAAGGAGGGAAATATAACAATAAGAAGTGATTTAAGCATGATTATGAAGTGGAAGTTAAAAATAGTGGTTTGATAATAAGCGATTACAAAATTTCGAATTCTTAATAACTCTTTGCATTTTAACTTAGCGTCTGTGAAGCGGATCTTATTAAAAATACTTTACTTTTATACATAGAGTGACCAGACGCGCTGAATTTCACAGTTAAATTTCGTTTGTTATTCAGCAATCTATAAATATATTAGGCAAACAAATTTCGTTTTATTTTTGTAAAAAATATGATTTACGAGAAATAAAATGCTTATTTAATAGTTGAAAAGTCATACAATGAAACAAATCTGGTCAGGATACTTATGTTTCGCGAAAGTCTTAGCTTTTTTCAACCTAACATAGCTTTTCAGGATTTTCAGGGATTTTCAAGTAATTTGGACATCCTTATGGGCAATTCGATATAATGCATTAATATCAGCAAGAAAACATAGCTGCGACGAGAGCGCACAGTTATGAAGTGATATAACGAATGGCCTAAAGAAGGTGAATAAAATCCGGTAGGGTCAAGTGGGGTAAGTGTGATAGGGTTTCTGCATTTTTCATTAAAAAAATTCGTTCTCTGCTTCAAGTAAATTATAAATCCTAAAATTGGTAGTGAATTATTACAAGAAACATACATATGTAGAAAAAAATTTATATGTTTGAATTCCAATTTTAAGTGTACAAAATTTGCATTTCAAAATCCATTTCTGTATATCACACTTACCCCAGATAGGGAAAATAATGTAATAAAATAGCATATTCAAAAGCTCAAAACTTTCGTTAAACAAAAAATAAGGTCAATATTTCTTTTTAGTTTAATTATAAGTGGTCTAATGTTATATATTGCAAACTTTCAGATTTTTAGAATGATTTCCAAAGTTACAAGAGCTGTTTATCACACTTACCCCCAATCACACTTACCCCACTTGACCCTAGATACTATATCAAGCCATACGTATTTGAGAAAGAAAATATGTAAAAACTAGCAGTATGGTCCCATCTTACTGGGAACCCGTTAACTTCGCATTGCTTCCTTTTAGAAGCATGCTTACTTGTGAAAATGGGGGACATTCACGGCCATATCCACCTGAGCTTCAATTCCAAATCGCTGTGGTAAAAAAAGTGGTTAGACAGGTTAGAGCAGTAGGAAAACATTAGCACGTGTTTCGAGAGGTGTAGGATAACAAACCGCGTGACATCACATGAATGTTTCCCATACACTCAATAACTAAACAAAATTCAATTCGTGTTGGTGCATGCGCAAGAAAAAGCGAATTATAACAGAGAAGGGCATCAAGCCCCTGTTACGGCCCGGTCGTTGTGTTTGAAGCCCTGTTATGGTCTGCCTACTATTAAAGCCCTGTTATGTGTGGTCTACTACTTATTAAAATACATTCAAAATCAAAACAAAATTAAATTCGTGTTGGCGCATGCGCACTTAAAAAGCAAACGCCAATAGAGGATGGCGTCAAGCCCCGTTTCGGCCCGGTCCATGTATTTTCAAGCCCTTTTATTGTCCCGCACTCCCACGTGAATGACGTTTTTTTGAAACTAATTATATTAATTAAAAATCACAATCAAATATGGAAAAACTAAGCCTCAGGTGCACACGTAGGTATTACAAGGAATCTATATTAAACATTTCGAATTCTTTAGAGCAGTCTTAGTAGGTATTTTGCGTTCCACAAACATACACACTGACTCTTTCTTTTATTATTATAGATACGTTATCCAGCGTTTTGGCGTACGCTTTTATCATCAAGGTTACCACTGCTTTGTTTCCTTATATATAGCCAATAGTTCGTGAGTCTATAGCAATGTAAAGAAACTCAGCAACAGAATCATCACTTACGACACCAATTCCGTCCAATGAGTGCACAAGAAACATTGTCACACAAATGGACGGTCCTTTACTTCTAAACGACGCGTGTCCAAGGACCTCTTGGAATGAACAAGAATTAACAAAATATTTAGGAACACTTGGTTTTCTTAACTCTTTAAGCACGCATCCTTGCGTAAATAAATTTTTGGCGGCTTTTATAGTTTAAATAATGTTGAAAGTTAAACTTTTATTTGAAATAGTTTTGTAGAATTTACTACAAACTTAAGCAAAATATTTTGCATCTACTGAAGGTGGGTTTGCCTTAAGCTTTAATTTATATTCATGGTTTTTTTTATGTTTTGAACAATAATCTTTGAAAGTTGAGTTTTGTTTAAAAAATAGTCACAACTTTTAGCGTTTTGGCGACTTTCCGACTTTTCTTCTAAATTTCTTTAAAATTTTGCTAAATTATGGAACACCTGTGATATAAGCCAGAAATGTGTCAATCTAGTCATTTGTAACTATTGGCAACTGTGACACACTAGCGTAAGATGGCCATACCCATCAAGTTGAACCAGAAAGTATTACCAAATCATTTATTTCCCTGCTTGGTAAGCCGATTAAATACTTGATATTAATACCGGGCCATACACTCTTAAAACAAACGAGCGATTTTAACTCAGTCCGAGTTAATTTTCACTCCGATCGGTGTCGAAAATGCACTTCCCCTATAGAAGTGGATTTCACTCTTTTTTTTAATAAACCTCCAACAATCTTAACAACAAATGGACAATTTTAAGGCAATTAGGAGTGATTTAGGGTGATTACGAGCGATTTAGGAGTTAATTTTCATTCATTTCCAGTGTTGAAAATGCACTTCTCCTATAGGAATGGATTACACTCTTTTTTATTTTAAGAGTGTAAATCGCAAGCATTCAAAATCAAAATTAGTTCACTGAAAGCTACTGGTGTCTTAAAACAACATAACTTCTCCCTAGTCCTTGTTGCCGATACCAGGGGGTCATTATCACTGAACTGAACTGAAACTCTGGAAGGATAATAGAAACACTCGTCAAACGGGTCGGTGAAGCCCGGCAACCCTGTAAGAGTAACCCAACCTTTGCCGCCAATCCTATACTTTACCTGTTAAAATAGACATTTTAAACCAACTTTTTCAAGAATTTTTTAAGCAGAAAATTGATAGGTTATTGCTCTAGGAGGTTCTTTACATAATGAAGTTTCGGAAACATGTACTTAAAAAAAATAGAATTGCGACAACAATCTTTAAAACTTAAATTCCTTGGAGTACTATTCTTGGCGAGCGATTGGCGACATCCAATGCAAACTGCAAGTCAAGTGTCCATTTTGATCGGCGAGGTTATGCCAAATATGGCACATATTCTCCCTAAAGCTGTCGCCAAGTGACCCAAAAAAAAGCTTCACCAGCTTATCATGGGATGCTTCTTCCAGAGTTTCAGTTCAGTTCAGTGGTCATTATAGGACATCCCTATCTCCTGGTCCGAGGACTACGAAATGTAATGGGGCGAAAAAGGGGTTAATCTCCCTAACCAAGGAAAGGTAAAATAGGGTCTTCATTAAGGGCTTATTTAGTCTTTTTTTACTTTGCTATTTATAGTCTTTTTAATGGATATTAAGATTATGTTTATCGAAGTGTAATGAAAAAAATCTTACGTTTTTGTGGCAATTGGATTTTTTCGATTAAGGGTAGTATAACTGATTCAAAAAGGTTGGTTTTAAATATGTGTGGTCAAATAAATGAACTGCAAATTCTGTTAAATAATGACAAGTAGGTTTAATGTAGGCAATATATTGATTGAAAGTAATGTTCGTATTGATAATTTAAAAAATAGACCTACCCCAGATTCAGTAAATAAAAAAGCGGTAAGTAAATCTTAAGAAATAACAAAATTGAAAACAGAGACATTTATTTTATATATTTTTAAATTGTAATTTAGTATAAAGTTTTGCATCCTTTATTGCCAAACAATTTCGATCTAAGGCTTTATAGTAGTCGCCCCCTTCTTGTAAAGTTTTAAAGGATATCCAGATTGCATCTTAGGCTGCCGCTTAGATTAGATTTGAGGAATAATACTTTTCTGTGAAGCTTGTTTTAACTTCTATCATGCTTACCGAGTTTTAAGCTTTTCTTTTTAGGATACTCCTAGGGTGTAAGCGAAATGCCGAAGCAAAATTAGAATAGTTATCTAAACATCTGATTACACAATAATGTCTATTGACGGGTTTATTAAGTTAGGAAAGCTTGTCTCTGGATGAAACAGATTTAAAATGCTAAATGTCAAAATGTAGTTTGGCTTTAAGGTAATTTAGATTCATATCAATAGACAATCGAGCATTTTTCACACATTAGAATAAAATTAAGAAGAATCTTACCTTAAATAAATAGCATTACGGTTATGATATAAGTATAGTATTTCAGCAATTGCGATCAAGTGATAACAACCTTATCAACAAATCTCCCCATAAAAATCAAGTACAAGCATTACTTTACTATATGAAAAATGACAATTGACAGTGATTTTGCCCTCTAGAAGGGAGAGTGAAGGCTTTATAGCCCATTACCCAGCTCGCCAGAAGAGACAGTCACAAGAGACACACAAAGTAGGACGACACAAACACAGACAAAGTAGAAGTAGTGTTAGTAGTACAAGATAGAAGTTGTACTTTTGAAACTTTATTTTATGTATGGTATGGTACATATATATTCCAGCTTGTGTGCTTGTTCAGATAACCGCTTGTAAGCTTTCGTCAAGTGGGACGGACACAGAAAGAATATTAACAGTCACAAAGAAAGGAATAACACCATAGACACATAACAACATTTATTGACGGTCACAAACATCCATGCCTGACCGGGATTCGAACCCGACCCCAGCAGCTCCAAAGGTTAATGTCCTAACGATTGCGCCACCGGGGCGGCTACTTTACTGTAAGTATTTGTTATAATTCATTCAAAAACGTTTCTTTTCTCAGAACAAAACAAAGCGTATACATCCACAACAAGGAAGTTGTCAATCTTATCTCCAATTTCTTCCCCACAATTTTGCAGATTAGCGTAAATTGAAGAAGAATCGTACCTAAAATAGCCTAACGGTGATGAAATAAGAATTGTATTTTAGAAATTCTGAGCAATTGATAACGTCTCTATCAACAAATCCCCCTTGTAAATTAGGAACAAGAAAACCTTTATGGTAGGAACTCTTTATCACTCATTCAAATACGTTAAAACTTTCTCATAATAAAACAAGTCTTATTCAGCTACAAGAGGGAAGCTGTCGATCTTCTCTTCAATTTGTTTCCCACTTTACTGTTTAAGACGAATTGCATTTCGATGAAAGCGAGGAAGAATTTCATTTACGATTTAGGTTTTATTACACGGGGACAATGAACATGTTACGAAAATAAGATTGATAGTCTTCAGATGCCCCCCGGTTGGGACATTTTACGACCAGAGTCGTAAACATGAGCTATTGGGTACACTAACTGGCTACCGAATAAGAGAAATAAAATGCTTCGAAGAGAGGATACAGGTAAATCTTATAAAACCCAACTTTTTTATTCATTTCTTTAAAATATTTCATTTTACTTAAATGAATACTATTTTCTTTTTGAAATGAATCATAATTAGAATATTTTAATAAGTAATCAAAGATTATACGCAGTAATGGGAATTACAGGGTAATATAGTTTATAATTATACACTAAAAATGAGAAAGAAAACAGCAAAGAAATTATATTAATAATTAACAGCACCTGCTGTAAACGGTGTTTGCTTCTCTTTAAACTGTGATTGGAAGAAAAGAGTTAGAGAGAAGCAGAAACTGCTGGAATCTATACGGCAACGTAATTATACACTAAAAATGAGAAAGAAAACAGCAAAGAAATTATATTAATAATTAACAGCACCTGCTGTAAACGGTGTTTGCTTCTATTTAAACTGTGATTGGAAGAAAAGAGTTAGAGAGAAGCAGAAACTGCTGGAATCTCTACGGCAACGTAATTATACACTAAAAATGAGAAAGAAAACAGCAAAGAAATTATATGAATAATTAACAACACCTGCTGTAAACGGTGTTTGCTTCTCTTTAAACTGTGATTGGAAGAAAAGAGTTAGAGAGAAGCAGAAACTGCTGGAATCTCTACGGCAACGTAATTATACACTAAAAATGAGAAAGAAAACAGCAAAGAAATTATATTAATAATTAACAGCACCTGCTGTAAACGGTGTTTGCTTCTATTTAAACTGTGATTGGAAGAAAAGAGTTAGAGAGAAGCAGAAACTGCTGGAATCTCTACGGCAACGTAATTATACACTAAAAATGAGAAAGAAAACAGCAAAGAAATTATATGAATAATTAACAACACCTGCTGTAAACGGTGTTTGCTTCTCTTTAAACTGTGATTGGAAGAAAAGAGTTAGAGAGAAGCAGAAACTGTTGGAATCTCTACGGCAACGTAATTATACACTAAAAATGAGAAAGAAAACAGCAAAGAAATTATATGAATAATTAACAACACCTGCTGTAAACGGTGTTTGCTTCTCTTTAAACTGTGATTGGAAGAAAAGAGTTAGAGAGAAGCAGAAACTGCTGGAATCTATACGGCAACGTACATCTAAGTACGACAAGATGAACAAGCATAAATATATGCCTTCGTGGCCGAAGTAAAATACTAAGGCATATTTTTAAATGAAAAACTATTGACTATTTTTAAAAATAAACTATTCCGTTTCTAGTAAGTAACAAATCATGTGTTTAGCACTATTTAATTCTATTGAGAGCTTGACAGTGTAAAGTCATATGTTAAGTAAACTTTTCCAAACTAATGTTTACGTTTTGTAAAGACACTATCTGGAAACATCATTATCTTTGAAATATACCTGACGGTATTCTTTGTTTATCAAAAAGTATTACACTTTTGTGTTTATGACAATGACAAGTGACAGTGATTGCGCCCTCTAGAAGGGAAGGGCGTAGGCTATATAGCCCATTACCCCGCTCGCCAGAAGAGACAGTCACAAGAGACACACAAACAAGGACACCACAAACACATAGACAAATAACAACATTTATTGACAAACACAAACATCCATGCCTTTTACCGTGATTCGAACCCGAGCCCAGCAGCTCCAAAGGTTAGTACACTAACCATTGCGCCAGTGGACCGGCACTTTTGTGTTTAAGACTTATTCAAAGTTTTAAAATCCTCTCTGAGGAAAACTATTTAAAAGTATTCAAAGATACCTATGCATAAATAAATATTTCTAGCACTTATTATCTTTTATAACAAAATAAATTTGTTTTAAAAAAGACTTTCGATTATTTATGATAAAATTTTGTCTTAAAATGCAAATTATACTTTTCGGAGAGTTTGTAAATGTGGTAAAAAAATTGGACCTTTCTTACGAGAAAATAAAATATGATTTTTTTAAAACTAACAAGTCGATGCATAAATTTAATATCTATATACATAAAAGGCGACTTCTGTTTGTCTGTCTGTTTGTCTGTCTGTTTGTATAGGACGCAAAAACTTAATAACCACGCAACAGATCGTCACGAAATTTGGCACAAAAATTCATCTCATCTCCAGAACAAACATATGCTAAGAATTTTTCGAATCGAACCATTCCTTCTATCGTTTTCGAACGTTTTAAGGGAAAAATACACCACTTTCGCTCAAATCCGATTATTTTTTCTCTTTCGTGATGCCATCAGGCAGAAAAATTTAAATAAAACTTTTTAGAAAACAATTGAAATCGAAAATGTTTAATTTATTTAATATCTGTTCATTGCCTTTAGAAACTAAATTAATAATTTGAAAAAATAGTTGGATATGTTTCAAGTTACGTAATCCTACCAGTCTCCATTCTATTATTTTATTGTGTAAATATGATTTTAATTATGAATTTTTTAAAAGCATAGTTAAGCTTTTACTGAACTATGTTGGTTTTTTAGAGACCGTTGCACTACAGATGCATATTAGGATTTCATGTCTTCCTTTTTTCGCCAATTACTTTGCCAAACTCGCCAAATTATTACAAAGAACGTGCAAAAGAGCATTTTTTTAAATAGCTGGTTGGTTGTGCGATTGTCTAGAGCTGAATGGGTGTAATGTTAGCTATATATTTTCCTCGCCAAATTTTTCAAGCACGCCAAATGAGCTAAAATGTTTTTATTCGGGAAATTACTACGACATTATATGTTAATTTTATAGCATTTTTTAAATTTTGAATTTTTTATGTAATATAAGTAGCGGGATTTTGTACTTTAATAACGAACGGTATCAGCAACATAAGCTTATTAAAAAGCAAATAAACTTATAAAAAATGCAAATCGTTTGCTGTTTGCTGGAGTAGCTTATTTTCTATTCTTACTGATTATTTTTTTACTTAAATATGTATTCTCTTTAATTTGAGCTTCTTATCAAAGGTATTTTTGAAATTAATATTAATTATTACTATATCCAAGATGGGTAATTAAATGGAAAAAATTACTGGGTAATCTTCATATCTTATGTAACTCAAATGAAAGAAAAAATAGTAAAATTGACTATAAAATTACTTTTTCACCTCTACCCGTGCAACGTCGGGTATAACAGCTAGTAGCTAAATAAAAGGAAAAATAGTATTTCTTAAAAAAAAACATTATAAATGTATTTTACTTGACATACATACAATACCCACAAGGACAGAATTTAACTACACTGGTAAAAAAAAACCTGAATTTTACGTGCATATTTCTGTGATTATTTTCGGGAATTTACGGAAATATTGCGTTTCTTTAACAAACAGACGGTTTGTCTGAAATAAACAGCTTGTTTCCGTTTTCCTTAAACGCTTGACGAGCGAAAACGGAAAAACACCGTATTTCTGAGTGCAGAATTTCACTTAAGACCCGTATTAACAGAGTTTTTCCGTATAACCTCGCACCCAACAGCCTTTAGCCTCGACACATCCGCCGACCGACTCAGCCACCATGTTTTTTGTTTGTTTGTTTTGACCACATCTGAAGCAAGAAAGATAAATAGGGGAAGGTGGGTTACCTTGGACCTATTTTGACTTTTTAATTTTTATCTTCTTAATTACTTGCAAAAAGTGAATAAAAATATTTTTACTGAATACTTTATGTTGTTATATACAACATATATTTATTTTTAACATGTTATTTAAATGATTTCAACTATTAAAAAAATAAATACAGAAAATTGTAATTGGGACCAAGGTACACCACCGGTGGTGTACCTTGGTCTAACTGGTAGTGTACCTTGGACCAATTATTAAAAGGTAGAGATACTCGATTTACAGTCCGAAAACCAATATTTATTAGCCACATAAAATTCAAAAATACATTTTACAACCTACTCTTATTTCTAGCCAAGATTGTAATAATTGGTTATGTTAGGTCAATTGGCTCAGTAAGGGGTTTTATTGCCTTAGTTTTTTTAGTGCCCTTTTGGCTTTTTCAGCTGCAATGCAATCTTTCTCGGGTGTATTCGTTAAAATGCAGCATAAAATTAAACTGTTATTTCATGCCATAGAAAAACATTTGGCTATCTTTCTGTCTTAAATTTGAAAAAAACAACTGAAATATTTCCCCCTATGTTTATTCAACTAGGCCTAAACGTAAAAAGGATGTTCTGCTTAGATATTTATTATAAAAAATATCTTTTTAGATGAGCATGCAATAATTATTTTCTATATTATATCAATATGGTTAAAATTTTATAGGCTTCCATAAATCTAAATAATGAAGTACAAAAAAAATTCTTTATCACATCATATCAAAATTTCTTACAAATTTCCATTTTTCTAGATTTTACAAATCAGGGTTGCATATTAATAGCTTAAAATACATAATTTTTCAAAGGACAAAATTTTGTGGAATTTTAAAAAGGGTTTTCAGCAATCTGAAGCACATAAGACCTATAGTAGTGTACCTTGGACCAGTCCAAGGTACACCACTTGTATTAGGTTCGAGGTACACCACTTGGATATTAAAAACAAAATAGTTAATCACTAAGTTAAGGTTAGACTTAACTTAATTTCAAGCACACTGTTTTATAGCTAAAACTTTGCTTTATATTGCATAACCATCGTTTCTGAATAAACACTACTGTTTGAGTAAAAAATTACACCAAAGAATCTGACAAAAATTTACTTTTGAACTGTGAATTTAGTTTTTCGAAACCTCTTTAATAAATTGACCTTTTAAACAAACAGATAGAACTTCACTGAGATCCTTGGTAGCAAATACTTTAACTGCATGTGGTGTTGTTTCAATATCTAAGCTAATCGAGCTAGAATCAGCATAGGTTCGAGGTACACATACGTCCAAGGTACACCACTTACCCCTATATAGGTATGTTCATTTCCTTTAATAAAAATCGATTTTATTTAAAGACTATATTTTCTATTCTTTTCTATGTATAGAATCCAGTTCTTGTATCTTTCTTATTTGTTTCTGTAATCTTTATAGTCCTATAATTGACCGTGGGGTGATTCCTGAAATTAATAATTCCGCTTGTTTACCAACACGCTTAACTAAGTAAATTTATTTAAGTGTTTAAAAAAGCTGTCAAATATATGAAATAAGCAATGTTCACCAACAAACAAGTGCACATTATTAAAAAAAAAATTATTTGAAATTATTACATTTAAATTCGATTGAAAAGCAATTGCCCTCGTGTAGCTCTATTGCGACGAAATTCAAAACCTAACATAAACTCGATTGAAAAGCACGGTTACTCTATCGCTATCGGCATGGTTTATTTTAAAAACTATGCAAGTATACATAACGCAAACTTTCTCTTTAATAAATAATACTCTTTTGTTGATTTTAATGAATCAATTAGTGATTACGGATGAATACAGATCATATGCTTTGATTCGATTCAGAAGTTACATATACTATATTGTCAATGCTCTTTGTTTTGAAAAGTCTGCACCAAGAAAAACACAATTTCCAATTAAATGCAAATTTTCTAACGAATTTAAAATATCTTATTTTCGGGTCACCGTCTACTGTCATTGAAATTCAAAAGCAATAGTTATTAGCCCTTACTAGAATACTAATTATAAGATTGTATTTTATTACGAAATACTATTAAATTACATTAAAATTATTGTTTTATACTAAATACTATTATAAAATTGTATTTTTAATTTTGATACATACATTATTCAAGAACACTTCTGTTTTGTTTCACTACCCCCATTAAAAAAATATTTTCAGTGTTCCAATTCTCAAAACTATATCGAGAGATATGGATAAATCAATTAATTAAAGGTACTCTAAGATTCATGCCTTGCATGCCCCCTTCCCCCTCTTCACAAAATAAGAAAAAGCATTTTTAACTCTGATATTAAATTATTACGGTGCAGATACTATGGAAAATTTGCTCGAAAAAAAAAGTTTAAAATTGCGAATTGTTAAATTTTAGAAGGCTTAAGTAGATTCTGTTTGGTTAACGCCTGATTACCACTTGCTTCTTTACATTAGATCTATTAATTTAAAATTGGATTAATATATATTGTTTTTTTGGGTGCTTGTTTATCATAGATCTCCAAAGAGGGTCGAAAGTTCAGAAAAAGAAGAAAACTAAATCTGTAGTTCCTGCACACATTTTTTTAATTAGTTTAGGATTTAAAAAACTATAACAGTTTTTCAATTATGAAAGAAAAATAAAACATCATTATATTCTGTAATTCTTTTGTTAGTCATATCATTTTAAATTGTATCATTGGTGTATCCAAGAGGGGATAATAACTCTCGTCCCCATATACTGGAAATTTTTGTTGTTTTTTAAAATCAGAGTATAAAAATTCATGCATGTATAGTACAAATGCAGACACTTAAAAATTTATTGTTTTTGACTACAAGGGTTACTGTCTTAAAGAGTCTCTTTGTTAAGTGGTGTTCAACCCCTAAGAGACCCGACTCACTATCCCCTACCCATGATTTTGGCCTGGATATGCTAACTGTAAAGTACAATACCATTTAGCCACAGAACAATACTAAATATATACATTATAAAAAGTATGACAGAAGAATATCAAAATTGGAAAAATATTCACTTTTTTCTGCCATATTAAAATTGTTTTAAATATGAAGAGTGGTAATTTTTAAATTTTAAAAATGTGAACAATGTCCTTTTTATTCAGATTGTATACCAAATATGGTTTAAAAAATATTGAAGGATTAGATTGCATTAGTTTTGAATAGCTTTAAGGTTAAAGTATGAAGACATTATTTGCTTACGTTTTATATAACAAACGCATGTTTAATTTCCCCGTTTCTCCTGTTAAATTTTCCCTATGATAATATTTATAACACCATATATAAATGGATATATTTAGAATGATTGATGGTTAAATAGTATATAGAAACAAAATTGACAAGAAAAAAGCAAAAATGTCTTGGAATTGACTAGAAAATATACTATGTAAGTTTTCTGAGTTTAGAGAGAAATGCAAACTAGAAATTCATGAAATTAACAAAGAAACCGCTAAATAAAAATTCCTGAAATTAACAGAAAGTTTCTAAAACAATAAATCCTGAAATTAACAGAGAAATTCCAAAATGGAAGATCCTGAAATTAACGGAGAAATTCCGAAATGGAAGATCCTGAAATTAACGGAGAAATTCCAAAATGGAAGACCCTGAAATTAACGGAAAAATTCCGAAATGGAAGTTCCTGGAAATAACGGAAAAATTCCAGAACGGAAGATCCTGAAATTAACGGAAAAATCCCGGCAACTTGCTGCCAGTAGTTTTTCCGTTAATTCAAGGAATTTTTTTTAACAGTGTATAAAGTGTCGCATGATCGTGTTTTTTGTGTAAACTTTTTCATTTTAAATTTAAAAAATTGGAAACAAAAGGGGAAATCAAGATGGCGGAAGCCGCCATCTTGATTTTGGATTTTTTAATTTTTTTTTAAAGTAATACTTCATGATGATTATAAAGCAAATAAAAATAAAAAGTAAAAATGAAGTATTTTTTTAACTTCTAGCCTGTAGATCACATAATATTGGAAGATGAAGAATCCGAGATAGCGGAAACCGCCATCTTGATTTTGGAATTTTTGAATGTTTAAGTAATTACTTACCATAAAATGCACCTAGAAAAGAAATAATAAATTTAGCCTAAAAGAACTCGAAAAATTGAACTAGAAAGAACAATCCAATACGGCGGAAGATGCCATCTTAACTATCAAAAATACTCAAATTTAGCGAAGAACTATCTTCTGGATTCATAATCTACACATTAAAACTGAAAGAGAAACTAAAATTAAGATATAACTAAAATAAGAAGAATTTTTTTATTTAGGGCCTATGGATTGCTTGATATAAACGGTGAAAAAAATCCACCATGGCGTAAGCCGCCATCTTGGTTTTTTACATTTTCTTCAAAGTAATGTTCTATAGTAACTAAGTTTTAAAAATATACTTAAAGTATAAGTATTTTGGTTGGGTTAAATATAAAACAAAAATATTAAAACTGAAACTCATTTTTACTTTTTATTTTAATATGCTTTAAAATCACCATAAAGTATTACCTAAATATTTAAAAAATCAAATTCGCCATTTTGAAATTTGTATTTTTAAAATTTTCGTGATAGTTGTGATTCTTTATTGCAAAATGCATCTGCAAAGAAAACTATTCACTTTTGTCCAATGGATCGTCAAATGTTAAGATTACAAAATTCAAGATGGCGGAGACGCCATCTTGAATAACTAAAAATGCTCACGGGCACCAAAAAAGTATCTTCCATATTCGTAATTTACACCCTCGAATCTATAAGAATCATCAATAAAAAAAACTTAACCTCTCAAAATTCATGTAAAAAGTTTATTTTGAAAGAAGTTTTTCATTAGTGTTTGTGTATCAGTTAATTGTTTTTTTTAAATAGTTGATAAAATACATACAAGAATCGACTTTTTAAACATAACTCTAGTATTACTACTTTAAATGAAAAGTTTATTTAATTTTCTAAAGAAGTTTTTTCATTGTTGTTTCTGCTTTAATTAAAGTGTGTCAATCGCAATGAAACACAATAACATATCACAAGTAGAGAAAAGAATCTTTGCCTCTAGTGCTTCTGTTATTAACTTTTCGCGATTTATATTTCTTAAAGTAATGTCAAGTATTATTAAACACTTTTTATAATATTTACGATCTATTTATACTACAGGAGAGGTGAAAAAACATCGTTTGGTAAGTAGTTAAAAAAACACTAAGAACTAAAAAAAACTCAATACACTTTTTGTTTGGGAATTAAAAAAAATGTTGTAAAGCAATCATTGAAATTTAAAGTAGTTAAAAATATTATTACCACGATCTCAAGATACTTAATTGCACCACCAATTAAACGAAGTATCTTTATTATACAAAATCATCAAACAATTTTTTATCGGTGGTATACTTTTTAACTCCATAAAAAATCTGTTTCGGGAAAAGCTTAATTCAGAGATAGTAGACTTTTTGTTGTTTGCTGATAATTTGATTTTTAGGGTGTCAATCAAATACACTTGATACTGTTTTCTGGGACGATGATTAGAGATAAAAAAACATTATTTTACTTTTTATTGTGTAACAGAGAAATAATATTTTTTTAATCAAAATGAATTTATTTAAACGAAGGGTAAAATGGTGAATGAAAAAGTACCGTTTTTTAAATTGGAGATCTCTTTAACCCTTTATAAGGCCATTTTTTTCTAGTAATGTTAAGTTAAAGTATTTCTGGGATTGAAATTGATTTATAAAAATAAATTCATTTAGCTCATTACTTAAAATTAATTTTGATAATTAAGACCATTTTATTTAGATGGGAAGTATGTTTCCTCCCGCTGGGAGCTATTCAAATGTATCGTCCATAGGAATCCTGCATAAGCAACTTTGTTTGTGTGTTCTGAAGTTATCAGGAGATGGCAGCGCTAATCAAAATTGATGAAGTTTCTAGGAAGTATACCTCCCACAGCCTTATAAAGGGCTAACACAAGAAGGCAATTGACATCTAGATCAATTGCGATTTTTCTTGCGTTCGCGAAAATAATGACTCTTGTGAACGTAGAATATCGCCAAGATTGTCACTACTCTGTGTGCTTGGTTAGAGCAATGTCTAGTGACTTTAACTTAAGAAGGACTGATGGCGTTTGTCCTACCACTGTTTTTTCTCTCGTAATCTCTTTTTAGCTGTATATCTTAGAAATCTAAAGATAATGCACTCACCGATTGCTATTTTGAATAAACCCCAATTGTATAGTTATTATTATAATTTTTTTTTGTAAACGTAAATAATTTAGGACCACGAAATTTCCCATTGGAACCTGTGGTTGTGAATCTTATTTTTCTTACGGTATCTAATTATTTCTTTAAAAAGTTTATTGTAGATTAATGGTTATTAAAAGTTTAAGAAAAATGTCAAGTGAATATTACATCCCGAAATTGCAAGAAAATAATTTTAATATCTTCTTGAAAATTGTCAATAAAAAACTATTTTTCCGAAGCTTATTTAAATTTTTTTGGAAACACAGTCAAATATATAAACCATTATTAATCCGAATTCATTAAAAGGACTCATAGTGTAGTAATCAAATCAAATTTCCTAAGTGACAATCAGAAGTTCCCACTACGAAAAATTAATTTAATACCAACTAAATTGATAATTTTTTTCCATTACTCAATTAGTTTCTGAAAAGTTTTTGTGTTAATTGGTCTGAGGAATGTGTTTATCAGTCATCGATAATTAAGTTGGCTTAAAGAATGAAGTTTAAATCCTATTTCGATTTATTTTATGCTGAAGAAGGAATTTTATTTAAATAACTTTTGAAAGGAATTGATTTATTCTTAAAATATTTAGATTTACAATCTTCATTTTAGGGGTAGCGAGCGAGGATTAGATATTGACATGACATGAACAGTAGGAATGGAAAAAAAGTAAATAAATTTATATTAAAATAGTTTAAGCTAGACTTGATTTAACTTTTATTCTGAAATGATGATGTTAATGTATTCACAAAGTCGTCGTTAATAGGTCACAGGTTTACTAGATTTCAAAATTATAAAAATTAGCTGCTATATAGTTAAAACAATATTCAATTAAAACGTTGCTGCTTTCTAAAGTTCAATTAAAAAGAAATACTATTTAAGTATTCGTGTACGTCCCCTTTTACTTACAAAAATCTTATTGCATAATTATCTTTTTAAATATTGTATGAATTTCAACAGAATAATGTCAATTTTAAAATTTTTTAATTTTAATTTTTAAAAAATTTCGCATGAGATATTTTTTTATAAAAGTTTAATTTGGAAAATGCCTGATTAATAACTAAAATTCCTTCTAATACAGAACTATTTATTTGCTGTGTGGAATCATGTATAAAAATATGCTTTCATAAAGCAATTAAGAAAACATTAAAAAAAGTTTTAGCTGTTTTTATTAATAAGAAAGTGATAATTGAATAAATTATTAATTTTCCTATCCACAAGATTTCCTGACAGAAAAAATACCACTGATATTTCTTATCCTCGATGCTCATTGTAATTCCATTAACTTTTTGTACGTTCCCTATAACTTAAAAATCTTAATACACAATTATCTTTTTAAATATTGTGTGAGTTTTTAACAGAATAATGTCAATTTTTAATTTTTTTAATTTAATTGTTTTAAAATTTTGTATGAAATGTTTTTTTAAATAAAAGTTAAAGTTCAAAATACCTGTATAATAAGTAAAAATCCTTCTAATACATCATTATTTAATTGCTGAATGGAATCACGTAAACAATATGCTTTGATAAAGCAGTTAAGATATCATTTTTTACTGATAATAAGACTTTTAAAAAAAATTAATTTCTGGTATTTCATTTCCTCGAAATTCCTTAAATATATTTTAGGTTAAAAATTATTGAAATACGGATATTTTTATGGGCCTAAAAGCTGACATTTTCGAGGAAGTAAAATAAATCCTTCGTATTCAACAGTGGATTGAAAACAATTTTTTGCGGGCGGGAGTTAAATTTACATGCTAATTTGCTGAGTTGTGTGTAGAATAAGTAAACCTATGAAGATAATATATGAAATTCGTGTTCATTTTTAATAGTTTTCTTCCTAAACGACTAAAATAACTTTTGTAAAGTAAGTTTTTATTTTTATTTTAAAAAATGCTGATCTTGTAAATATCATTAAGTGGTCTCTGTAAATTTTTTGAAGAACATAGTAGATAAAGTAAAGTGACGAGAAAAATAATTTTCCGGAATTATTTTTAAAACATCCTTTTGAACTAGGATAAAATTTTAAGGAATTTTATTGTAAGCAACAAAAATTCTTTGTCTTTTTTTGACTAAAGCTATTTCAGACTTAATTAAAAAGAGTTTATTAAAACTAAATTTGCAAGACAGTTTCCTAGATACCACTTATAGTTTGAATGGAAGGTATGCATGTGCTTAAGTAAAGCATTTTAAAGTTTAAAATAAAAAAGGACTTTTCTTCGTGAAGAGATTTTTCTACGAATGTTATTATAAGTTTTTTTTGACGTAAAACTAACAATTAACAAAAACTCGTTTTTTAACAATTTTTTTTTATTTGCATTGGAATAGATAAATCGACACGACATTTAATGCATCATTTATGACAAACAAGTCAGTCCTAAGCAAACACTATATTTTAAATCTTAATAAGAAGGGAAATATATAAAAGAAATTTTACTTAGAAATTGAAATTTTGCGATTACTTACAAATTCTTTTCTTTCTTTGACTTAGCTTCTCTAAAGCAGATCGTATTAGAGAATTCTGTTAAAAAAAAGGAAGGTTTTTTTTATGTGTAACATTACCATTTTTGTGCTATTGCAATTTATTGCCAATTCAGTTCCTTAGCAAGTAGAAATATCTTTATAATTGACATGGCTTTGCCAACAAAAGTAGATTCAATAGCTAGTGACTCTATAGTCTAATGTAAAGAAACTCAGCAACCGAATCATCACTTACAACGCCATTCCGTCCAATGAGTGCACAAGAAACATTGGGACACAAATGACCGGTCCTTTACTTCTAAACGAAGGGTGTCCAAGGACCTCTTATAATGAACAAGAAATAACAAAATATTTCGGAACACTTGTTCTTCTTATCTCTTTCAGCTTTGGTGTTGGATGAAACTTATGCAAGCCATTTTTTGCTACATTCATTATAAAATTTATTTTCTAAAATAAACTCTAATTTCAAATAATTATTAATTGTTGTTTAGATTAATTTTAAATAATGTTTTGGAGTTTAGTATATCGAAAAGTTATGCATTTACCAAAGTTGAATTGGTTATACAAATTATAATTTATGTAAATGCAATAATTTTAATGGTTTAAAACATAATACTTTTACTATTTTAACTTTTATAGGTAAATAATTTTTATAATTTTATTTGTGAAAATAACAAGATGTTTACTATTTTTTCGATTTCACACATTCTATTCGCTTTATTTGTTTAAAATGATGCAGAACCAATAAATTCCTGTGACATATGCCAAAAACTGTGCGTTCTATTAGTTGGCATGATTTTTTAATTGTGACATATTAGCATAAGGTTGCTTTACCCATCAAGTTGAACTAGAATGTATTATAAATTCATACATTTCTCTGCATCTTGTCTAAGCATTCCATATTAAGACCGGTCAGTGTATAGCAACTATACCCAAATAAAATGACATCAATGAAAGCTACTACTGTCTTAAAATAACCTAACTACTCCCTAGTCCTTGTTGCCGATGCCAGGGGGTCATTATAGGACATCACCATCTCCAGGTTAGGAGACTACGAAATGTAATGGGGCGGAAAAGGGGTTAATCTCCCATTATAAAAAGGGAAAGGTAAAATAGGGTCTTCATCAAGAGCTTCTTTATCCTTTTTATGTTGCTTATTACTGTTTTTTTTTAATGGATATTAAGATTATGCTTATTGGAGTGTTATGAAAAAGTCTTACGTTTCTTTGGTAATTGGATTTTTTTTTTGGATTAATGGTATTAAAACTGATGCAAAAAGGTTGCTTTTAAATAGTTTTGGTCAAACGGATAAATTGCCAACTCTGACAAGTTGGTTAAATTTAGGTAAGATATTGATGGTGTTAAATGTGAGCGATTGAAAATACGGTTCATATTTCACTTAAAAAACTAAGCAGATTTTATTAATAAACGAACACTTTTGGATTTTTTTTAAAATGGAAAGTGAATCGTAGAAAATCACGAAGTTAATAAACAGTTCTTCATTTTATAATTTTGATTTGCAATGTAGTGTCAAGCTTTATATTCCTTTTTTTTTTTTTCAAAACAATTCTTATCTAAGGCTTGACAGTTTCCCCCCTTCTCATGGATTTTTAAAGGAAATTCAGAGCCTGTCACTTAGATTTGATTGGAAGGAGGACTCGTTTCTGCGAAATTTGTTTCAATTTCAATCCTATTTGCCGAGTTTTAAGCTTTTTATATTTAGGTTGTAAACGAAATGTCGAGGCAAAGTTAGAATAGCTTTCTGAACATCTTTGATTACACAATGATGTATACTGACTAGTCTAATGGCTTAGGAGGCTTGTCTCTTTATGAAACACATTTCAAATGCTAAATCTCAAATTATAGTTAGGCTTTTAGATGACAATGACAATGAATGCGCCCTCTATAAGAGAGAGTGTAGGCTTTTATAGCCCATTACTCAGCTCGCCAGAAGAGACAGTCACAATAGACACACAAAGAAGGACGGCACAAACATATAGACAAATAACAACATTTATTGAAAAGCACAAACATCCATGCCTTTACCGGGATTCGAAACCGAGCCCAGCAGCTCCAAGGGCTAGTACACTAACCATTGTGCCAGTGGGCCGGCTAGGCTTTTAGATTTAAATAAATAGAAAAATCTAGTATTTTCCACAGCCCGCCTCGTAAGCCCAAGATCGCAGGTTCGAGCCCCGGCTGAGTCGTCGGATTTTCTGGATGGGAAAATTCTGGGTACGCATGTCATATGATTATGTGGCATGTAAAAGATCCCTGGAGGGCCCATTTGGCTTGGGTTCTCTCGGCAAAATTAAAATGTCGGCATACTTTAACATCCCCAGAGAGCTCAGATTCATTGTAATCTGGGAGTCAAAATTAGTAGCGAGAGTTGCCTAGATGGTGCCACAGAAAAATGGCTCTTAGTTCTGGGGGATTTACCGAATCTGCAAAGGTTTGAGTGCCAATATTGCAGCCCCATTATTAAATTAAAAAAAGTACTTTCCACACAGACTAATAACATTAAGAAGAATCTTACCTATAGTAGTAAATAAAATACAATAGCAATTCTCATTCAGACACCACACAAAATCTGCCTATCTTCTTTCAAATTTGTTTTCCACTTTACTGTTTAAGACGAATTACATTTCGATGAAATCGAGGAACAATTTCATTTGCGATTTAGGTTTTATTACACGAGGCCAATGAACATGTTACCTAAAAAAAGATTGATAGTCTTCAGATGCCCCCGGTTGGGGGACATTTTACGACCTGAGTCATAAACATGAGCTATCGGGGACACTAACTACTAACTTTCTTAGAGAAATAAAATGTTTCGAAGAGAGAATACGTAAATCTTATAAAAAAGAAAACTTTGCTTATTAATTTCCTTATAAGATTTCATTTTAATTAAATGAATACTATTTTGTTTGAAATGAAGCATAATTAGAGCACTTGAATATGTAATCAATGATTATACAGGGCAACTGGAATTACAGAGTATAATTTTTTTATACTTATACACTGAAAATAAGAAAGAAAGCAGCAATTTGTTTTATGAATAATTAACAGAACCTGCTGTAAACGGTGTTTACATCTCTTTTTTACTGTGATTGGAAGAAAAAGTGTTACAGAGAAGCCTAAACTGCCGGAATCTATACGGCAGTACGACGACAAGTTGAACGAGCTAAAACATATGGCCGTGGTTGATTTAGAAAGTCAACCATCTATACAGATATAGTGAAAAGGTTCTCGGTTCTGAACAAACCATTTCTGTCTGATATGCTTTAAAATAACAGAAAAAAATGCTTTAAATTTACTGCAAAATAACAGTAAAAAATAAGGCACCACCTACAAATGCTTAAACTTTCAAAAAATATGAAGGCAACATGTTGCCACCATATTTTTTGTAAATGTAAAATAGTTTTTTCGTTCCGTATACAAATCATTAAGATTTTAATTTGTTTCCCTCAAAAGTTGGATGATCGTTAAAAATAACTTAGCCATAAAATAGTTTCACGAATGAAATATTCGCCTCTGCAGCATCCATTTTCAATACTTTAAGTTATATTATTAGTTTAAGAAATATATTTTTATTCTAGGCTTTTTCTCTTTACAGAGCAACTAGTAGTTAAACTTGCAAGCGTGTTACATCTCTACGGAAAAAGCAAATGCGCAGATTTTTTGTCTGTAGTTTTGTTTAACCCCTTTATAAATTTCGAACGTTGTATGCAATGAAATATTTGCATGAACAATAGTTTCTATACATACTTAAAGTTATGTAACGCATGATTGACTTTTTGTTTAAAAGTTAAAAAAAAGTAATATAGATTTACATATTTTCTTTGATATTGCATTTTTAAAAAACTCATATTTATCATGAAACAATACTGAAATATGGGATTAATTTTCCAAATTTTACTTGCAAATATTAGTGTATCCAATAGTTTTTTTTCAAAATTCTTCATTTTAATAGTCATATATTTATTATCGGACATGCACCCACCATATCAATTCGCCGTATAAGCATATCAAAAAACATTTTCGATTTTTACGAAAGTCAAAAGTACTGCTGACAACTTCTAAAAACTGAAAATGCTTTTATGCATAGTGTCTCCAAAAATTATTCCATTTAACTTGGATGTATTTTTTTATTGAGCTGAACCACTAAAACTTTAAGAGCGTTAGCAATATTCTTCAAAATAAGAAAACGATTTAGAAGGGAGAATTGGTGTAACTTTGGTAAGAAGAGAGAAAGTTTGCCTGTTTCATATATATTTTTATCATTAAACGTTCTTTCTTCAACGTTCTTAACGACAAAACACAGCATCTTAGGAGATATTCAAGTTTTAGAAAAAGTCCTTTAGAAAACGTTTAAATGAAGAAATGCTTAGTGGAAGACAAGATCAAAGTAAGTAGACTAAGCAAATTATGTTTTGAATTACATTTCCACTCTAATAATATTTTTTGAAAAGGAAAAAACTAAACACATAAAATTATATTTCCTGAATTCTTGAGCACGGCAATGTAAGTTTTTTTTTGTCGGTAATGTTTCCTCCGAAATATATTTTCATGTTAACAATGTCGTTACAGGTAAAACCAAATAATGCTTTATTATCTTATCAGCTGAATATGAATCTAATTGATCTCAGAACAAATGTTTTATTTTTAGTAGTTTAATTTGGTTTTTCAGTGGTTGAAATTTATTGGTTAATGCACCATGCGTAAGTGTAAAATTGTGGTACTTAACCCTCTATTGCATACTGTTGCCATAAAGCAACAAGTAAATCCACTTTATTCTATTAAAGTAGAATTACCTCTCGGTAAATCTGTGTTTTTTCATGATGTTTTGGCACTATTTCAATCTATTGAGAGCTATAGAAAATGTTAAGTAATATGTAAATCAAACTTTTCCAAACTAATGTTAATATTTTGTAAAAACACAAATCCCCTTTAAAATGTATATAGCAGAATTCGTTTTTTATTTAAAGGTATTAAAATTTTTGTGTTTAAGACTTATTCAAAGTATTTTAAAATCCTCTCTAAGGAAAACTATTAAAAAAATATTCAATGGTCGGTAAGCGTAAATAGCATTTTCCTATCACTTATTATCTTTTATGACAAAAGAAATTTGTTTTAAAAAGTATTTCGAATATTTATGATAAAATTTTACCTTAAAATGCAAATTATGGCTTTTGGGAGGGTTTGTAAATGCAGTAAAAAGTAAATAGACCTTTCTTATGAGATAATAAATCTGGAAAAGTTATTTAAAACTAAATTTTTCCTTGTTGCCTGTGCTTTAATCAAAATTTTCAATCGCAAAGAAACTCAATGATAAAACTCAAGATGGAAAAAAAAACTTTGCCTCGAGTGTTTTTGTTATTACATTTTCTCGAAATATATTTCTTAAAGTAATGTTGAGTAATTATTAAATTTTTTTTATAGCATTTACGATCTTACTATACCCCACGAGAGACGGCAAAATAGCGTTCCTTCAATAGTTAAAAAAACATTCACTAAGAACTGAAAAACTCAATACATAAATTTTTTGGTTGGGAATTGATAAAAAAGTTTGTGTTCTAAAGCAATCATTGAAGTTTTAAGTAATTAAAAATATTTTTACCACGTGCTCAAGATACTTAATTGCACCACCAATTAAACGAAGTATCTTCATTATACAAAATCATTAAATTTTTTTTATCCGTTGAATATTTTTTAACTTCCTAAAAAATCTGTTTTGCAAAAAGCTTAATTAAGAGAAAGTAGACTTTTTGTTGTTTGCTGTTAATTTGATAATCAGGGTGTCAATCAACTTCACTTGAGTCTGTATTCTATGATAATAATTAAATGAGAAAAAAAAACGATATTTTTTTATTGTGTTTTATACAAAAAATGGTTAAATGTTTTTTTTTAATGAAAATACATTTAGGTGAAAGAAGGGTAGGGGTAAGTGGTGTATCTTGGACATATGTGTACCTCGAACCTATGCTGATTCTAGCTCAATTTGCTGAGATATTAAAAAACCACCACATGCAGTTAAAGTATTTGCTAACAGGGGTCTCAGTGAAGTTCTATCTGTTTGTTTAAAAGGTCAATTTATTAAAGAGGTTTCGAAAAACTAAATTCACAGTTCAAAAGTAAATTTTTGTAAGATTCTTTAGTGTATTTTTATACTCAAACAAGTAGTGTTTATTCAGAAACGATGGTTATGCAATATAAAGCAAAGTTTTAGCTATAAAACTGTGTGCTTGAAATTAAATTAAGTCAAACCTTAACATGGTGATTAACTATTTTGTTTTTACTATCCAAGTGGTGTACCTCGAACCTACTACAAGTGGTGTACCTTGGACTGGTCCAAGGTACACTACTATAGGTCTTATGTGCTTCAGATTGTTAAAAACCCTTTTTAAACTTCAAGTAAATTTTTTCCTTTGAAAAATTAAGTACTTAAGCTATTAATATGCAACCCTGATTTGTAAAATTATGTAGAATGGACATTTGTAAGAAGTTTTTATTTGGTGTGATAAATAATTTTTCTCTAGTTAATTATTTAGATTTATGGTAGGCCTATAAAATTGTAATCATATTGATATAATATCGAAAATAATTATTGCATGCGCATCTAAAAAGATGTTTTTTATGATTAATATCTAAGCAGAACTTTCTTTTTACTTTTAGGTACAGTTGTACAAACATAAGGGAAAATATTTGAGTTGTTTTTCCAAATTTATGACAAAAAGATAGTCAAATGTTTTTCTATGGCATGAAATGACAGTTTAATTTTATGCTGCATTTTAACGGATAAACCTGAGAAAGATCGCATTGCAGCTGAAAAAGCCAAAAGGGCACTAAAAAAACTAAGGCAATAAAAACCGTTACTAAGCCAATTGACCTAACATAACCAATTACTACAATCTTGGCTAGAAGTAAGAGGTTGTAAAATGTATTTTTGAATTTTATGTGGCTAATAAATAGTGGTTTTCGGACTGTTAATAATTGGTCCAAGGTACACTACCGGTTGGACCAAGGTACACCGCCGGTGGTGTACCTTGGTCCTAATTACAATTTTCTGTATTTATTTTTTTAATAGTTGAAATCATTTAAATAACATGTTAAAATAAATATATGTTGTATATAACAACATAAAGTATTTAGTAAAAATATTTGTATTCGCTTTTTGCAAGTCATTAAGAAATTAAAAATTGAAAAGTCAAAATAGGTCCAAGGGAACCCACCTTCCCCTAAAATAGTGAATAGGATAAGATAAAAAAATATTTCTTTTCAATATTCATAAATAAAAGCAAACAAAGAGTACTTCTTAAAGATCATTCTATGAATTTCATAGTTTATGGTTTGAAATACCGGTAGATAAATGGCCATTCATTTGCGTTAATTTTCTTTTGCTATTAGTTTTAAAACACCACAGCAAATTTTTAGGACAGTGTTACTTTGATACAAGCAAAACATTAAAATTTAGAGACAAATTAAAGTTTTATGGAGACTATGAAACCCGAGCATAAATCAAAAACATAAATTGAAATACCTTTTCACGCCATTATGCCGAAGACTGAAGGTAGAGTCCTTCAACACTGACTGGTACTAATATTATCAAAGAAGTCGCTTCAACTATTAGTTTTGGAGGTAGTTTTCCATTTATGGGCATAAGACTATTAAACCACCGGGTTAATAGAATGTTAAAACAATGTCGCCAGAAAATTCTAAAAAAAAAGTGTAAAACCTAAAACTCCAAACAGTACGCACTCACTGATAGATATATTAAATACGCACTTATTCAATGATAATTTTTTTTGTAGATGAAAAATAATTTAGACGCACGAAATTCGTAATTGAAAAGCGGTTAGTGTGAACATTATTTTTCCTGCGGTATCTACAGTTTTTTTAAACGCAAATATTTCATCTTAACGACAATTCGGAGTCGAAGAAATATATAAAGCGAAACCTAGAAAATTATATCCATAATTTTTAAGAAAATAATTTTAGTTTTTTCTTGAGGAGTTTTCGTTAAAAAGTTATTTCTCGAAGCTCAAACACAGTTAAATATAAATCTTATTAATTTAAATGCCATCGCATTAAAATGACTCATAAAGTAATCAAATCAAATTTTCCAAGTGACAATCACAAGTTCCCACTACGAAAAGTTCATTTAATATTAACTTAATTGATAATTTTTTCCCATAATTCAATTAGTTACTGGAAAGTTTCTGTTACTTCGTTTGAGGAGTGAGGAATGTCTTTAACAGTCATCGATAATAAAGATGGCTTAAAAAATGAAGTTTAAATCCCATTTTGATTTTTTTTATATGATGGAGAAGGAATTTGATTCGTAAATGAGAGACGAACTTTTGAATGGCTTTGATGGATTCTTAAAAGATTTTAATTTCTATTTTAGGGTTAGCGTGCGAGGGTAAGGATTTGACTTGAATAGTAAGAATAGAAAGAAATAAAGATACATATCGATTTTTTTTAAGCCTGGACTTGATTTAACCCATTCACGACGATTTGAAAAGAAATTTGCCATGAGAAAATGAAGTTTCTGCTTAAGTTTATCTAAATAAACAAATATATGACAAAGCCGACACGGCGGCGCAACTGTTAGGGAGTTAGCCTTTGGGGCCTCTGGGTTCGGGATTGAATCCCGATAAGGCATGAATGTCGTGTTTGTCGAGTATATGCGGAGTACGTAAATATGTAAAGTTTCGAAAGTCCTGTGGGCGGTCATTGCTCAGTTTCCCACGGGTACATGTCTCTGGAGACCATTTCCCTCCCCTCCACGGACTTGTCTAAATTGTGGAGCTCTCTAAACTATGGCGCGCGATAGATGGCAGCATCTGTCACGTATGTGTGTGTCATGTCTGTCCTACTTGACGAAAGTTTGTAACCGAGCCTCTGACCAAGCACACAAGCTTGAAAAAATATGTCTGCCAACCAACCACAGACAAAGACTTAGTCCTTCATATTTTTTTGAAGGACAAATTAAGTTATCCTTGAAATGGAACTTAAAAAGCTTGAAGTTAATGCTTTTACTTGGAAAGTAACGCGTTGATGTCATTCACGACGTCTTCGTCAATGGGTTAAAAAGGAAAGTATTGAGAGCTATATTTTAGCATTTTTTAAATTGTATTTTTATGTAAAAAAATATCGATAAAATTATTTTACAGCAATAGTACAAATTTAAAATAATGGTTATTTAATATACACTTTAATTCCAAAGAAATAATTTTTGAGAATTCGTTTATGTTAGCTTTAAATTAAAAATATAACTAAACAATGTTTAGTTTTTAAAAATTGTAAATATTTGTAACAATTTAAATTACTATGAGAAATTCTTTAAAAATTGTGTACATTTTCGAAGAATTTCGTATCGTAGTTTTAACAGTTTAAAAAATAATATTTAAATACATTTTGTAAAAGCTAAATTCAAATAGAAAAAACGAAATAATAATTAAAAACCCTCCAAATAATTATTTATTTCTTTAGCGGAATCAAATCTAATAATAACAAAAAGCTTTCATGAAACCGTTAAGTTAACTATTAACTTTTTTTTTAGTTATTTTTATTGGTAAGAAAGTGACAATGGATTTAATTATTACTTTTCCCATCCACTAGATTTCCCGAAAGAAAAAATACCTCTGATATTTCTGATCCCCGATGTTTGTTGTAATTCCATTAATTTTTTTTTGTAGGGTCGACAAAAGAGACATCTATCGGAAACATATGGAAATAGATTTTTAAATGACAGCCAGCTGTTGATTTCTTTTTGGATTTATTTGTTCTTTAGATTTATTTGCGATTGTGAAATGGTCAAATAAAAAATCTTGGGAGTCTTTACTCTGAGGATGGATTAGATTGGATGTGAGTTAGCCCATAGACTAAGAATCCTCTGAGTTAGCCACCATGAGTAGTTAATCCTATGAGTTATTGCTGGTGACATTAGTAATCAAATGTCGTAGTTTGTATTTATTTTACAGATATGAATATTTTTGAAAATTGGAAGCATATGGAAATAGATTTTGAATTGACAGCCAGCTGCTGATTTGTTCTTGAATTTATTCATTTTTAGATCATTTTTATCGCTCATTTTTATCATTATTTCGCAAGTGTTCTGCATTTTTTTTTATTTGAGTGTGCCTTAAATGGTATGCAAATACATCACAGAAAAGTACAAGTGATTAAACAATTACGTTTTATTGATAATATAGGCAAAGCATAGATTGGATTGTATTTTTCTTTTTTATAGACATTAAAAAAATTATAAATATTTTTTTATTAGTAACTTAATTGTATTAGTTTGATGAATTTTGAAAAATGTTATTGGAAATTATTTCCTTTAATGTTTATCGTCATACTAACTATATAAACAATAAATAGTTTCAAAGTTGAAGTGTACTGTGAATAAAATTCGTTTTGTTGATTTTATAATAATTATAAAAAATGCTAACAACATACATACTCGTAAAAATTACTCGGATATAAACTTGAAACTTCTTACAATAATATTCCTAAGTGATATGTTCTTACTGAAATATTCTTAGAATAGCGTCATTAAAAAAAACCTGGTATGGTATGGTAGGTACATATATATTCTAGCGTGTGTGCTTGTTCAGAGAAGAGCTTATAAGCTTTCGTCAAGCGGGACAGACACACAGAAAGAGATTTTACAAGCACAAGAGACACACAAAGAAAGGACAACACAAACACATAAACAAATAACAGCATTTATTGAAGGTCACAAACATCCATGCCTGACCGGGATTTGAACCAGATCCCAGCAGCTCCAAAGGCTAGCATCCTAACGATTGAGCCACCGGGGTGAAAAAAAAACCTGTTATGAACAGGAAATCACAAGACAACAAAGGCTAACATGACATACGGAACCATGTAAACTCATAGCAATAACATCCTTTGTTAAAATTTTGAAATGCATATTTGATCCGTGAACGTATAAAGGAAGGAATTTTAACATGGATAGGAGAATATTCCAAACTTGTATTTTTTTAATCTCTTCCACTACGTTTCTTATAAGTATAATTTTGATCCATCCCTCTTGTTAAAGGTCCAGCCCATAGCTTGATAGCACACACACACCAATGCGAATAAAGTCTATTCCTTACATTTACATTTAATGCTTCAATCTTTTCATATTATAAGTGGTACATAATTTATTTTGTAGGTTTTTCAATGAATAAGGAATCTTACAAAAGTTCATGTATAGGGATTAGTTTCTCAACAATGCTTCGTAAAAAGTCTAGAATACACAGTGTAATAGCATTATTACTGATTTTAGATGATTTATTATGGACTGTCACAACATGATTTATGAAAAGCAAACGTTAAAAAATGTGATTAAAGGCCATTATCCATTCACGATTGTAATCTACTTTCAAGCAGCGAACGGCACGCTACAATGTATCTGTCTTCAATCTTTAAAGTCTTTTAAAATGTATCAGAAATAATGCGTATCAGTTTCTTCATATATATTTAAGTAAAATAAGGAAGGAAGGAATAAAAAGAGTTATGAAATAACAAGATAAATTTAATAGTTTTCTCCAATAGATATTTTTTTTGTAAGTTGTTATAATCTTGTAAAAACTCTTGGCTGTGTTGGCATATTAAGTATAGAAGTTGTACTTTTGAAACTTTATTTTATGTGTCACTAATAACAATGAATAAAATTCGTTTTTACTTATTAACCCTCTAATGCATACTGTTACCGTTTGTTAACAAGTAACATAATCCACTTTTTTCTATTAAATTAGAGCTCCTCCTAGACAAATTTCCTCCTATCAAAATTGGAATTTTGCAGTTGGTTTTTGTCACATGGAAAATTTTTTAAAAATTGAAATTATTTAAATTCTGATACAGTTAAATTTTTTTAGTATTTTTCCCATAATATGTGAGTATTAAAGATACATATATATTTTTTTGGGATGAAAATAAAAATTCATGCATTAGAGGGTTAAACTTTTTGCATGAAAACAATTGTTTATGGAACATAATACATTTTTCTACAATTGCATTAAAAGTTAAAATATATATAATCCAATTTAGTTTCATTTTATGACATTTTTACATTGTATTAGAAACGCATCTAATAAAACATGTCGAAATATAAATTATAACGTATAGGTTAATTTAGGTTAAATTAAAATATGATATTTCTACCTTTTTTCAAAATTTAAATAGCTATATCGATGATAACTTATTTAAGATGTTGAAACTTGATGAAGAAAAGAAGAAAACCTTTGGAGAAATGGTTTCATGTTCAGAAGTCAAGCTGTAGAGTATTTGTGTTTTTAAGTAATGAAGTGAAATAGCTATTGCGTAATTCAAAAATATAGAGAAAAGTTTGTCATTTTCACTGATATCAAGTACCATTTGGGATGTACATACTAGTATTTAAAAATACTACTCTACTAATCGGTAGAAATTTATTCTGTTTCATCGGTTCTATATTTTTTATTCCCACAATATTTGACGAATGAAATAGCATTGAGACACGAGTGCCAATGATTAATTTAACAAAATAAGTAAGCTAACTACTACTTCTCATTTTAAAGCGTAATATTATGCATAAATATCCTGCTCTACTTAAGCATTAATAATATTATCTTCACACGCAGCATATTATATATTAGATGCTGGTAAATGTCACTAGAGATAGTTTCAAGCATATTTCCAAAACTCCATTTAAGAACTCCATTAAGTTTTAGCTCTGCAAACAGTTTTCGAAATCTTGTTTCGTCATCAAAATGAGCAAATGTGCTAATTCATGATCAAATATTGAACAGTTGTAAGTTGTTTGCGCTCGCTCGTGAGATAGAAAGACTTGCTAACTTAACTTAACCACCTAGATGCTTAAACTTTTATGGGTTATATGGTGCATACATAATTGAAAAGAACATAACATTTTTGTAAGATGACATATTTTTTTAAACGTTTGATGTCTCTGAACTTAGTGGCCTTCTATAATTTACATATTCATTTTTAAGTTTGCTTGATATAAGTCATTTAACTTTTTGTGCTATTGAGTACTTTTGGCTAAGAAAATCATGAACGTAAAATGATTCGAAAATATAATCTATTCCAGAATTGAATTTTGCATAGCAACAAATGTAGTGGTTAAAAAAGTGTGTGTAAAACTGCTGACTACTTTTTGGAAGGAAAAATAATATAATAGATGATACATTAAAAACTTGTGAATATTGAAGTATTTAGTATAATAACATAATAGAAATAATGCAAATTGATTCAATAAGTAGTATATGCATTTACAATTGCATTTTCTGTAGAATCAGGCAATAGCTCTAAACTAATATATCACTTGTTATAATATACTCCCATTGGAAACAGTTATTGTTAATATATTAGAGCAAAGCTTCTAAAAACGATTTAACCACTTAACACGTAACCCACTAAATAGTTTTCTCTATAGCGTCATTTTCAGACTACGTGAATTGAACCCGGAAAAAGTTGGGTGTATTATTAATTCTAAAATAGCTTCACGTAAGCGGGAATTGTTCATTGTGAGTTAGTTCAAATCGCGTGATTAAATGATACCTAAACGAGCATGATTATGTATGAAATATTTTTTAATCCCAGATTTATCTAATGAGCTTCTAAGACTTTAGTATGTAACCAGTTTGGCATCAATTAATAATGGTTCGTTCAATTCCTTTTTTTTTAAGTATAACAGCGGAAAAAATGTAAATATCTAGGTAAAAAATTCATTACGTGAGCGTCCTGCCCCCCCCCCAAAAGTATCAAATTGATGTTCCCTGCAGAATTTTGAATTGTCTGTTGCTAACTGTCTTAAGTTCTAACAGTTACGCCATTTTAAAAAATAATATTTGTAGAAGCAACTTTTTCAGTTGTAAACTTATACATTTTTTTTTCATTTTAAATAATGTCTGCGAGAAAGTACCAACCTAATTAGATTTAGAAATGATTTCACTAATGCGGTATATTTGATACGATGAATGTATAAATTATTATCTTTAGATTAATTTTCTAAAATTCTGCTTTTTATATGGATATAATAGGATAAAAAATCTATGTTTGCTTTTCTGATGTAATTGAGATAATAGGAAAAGACAATATTATTTTAAGAATTAAACCCAACACGTTAGAAGAAATTGAAGATATCTAAGATTATAATGCTCGAATATTATTTTCCTTTTATCCTCGCATTTTTTCCCTTTTAAAAATATGAATGAAATATTTTCATAAGAATTAGCATATCTATTCAATCGTGGAAAATCACAAAAAATATAACAAATCAAAATGCATTACTTGTTGATATAAACCACAATTTATTGTTGCGTACAATAAGTAAAAGAAAGAGTTTTAAATATTTGGTGACTGGGTTTTGAATAATAAGACTATAATATTTTTTTAAAAGTAAAATTTAATCCAAGAGATAAGTTAACTTTTTATTAAATAATTCTGGAGTTTTAAAATTAATTTTTAGGATTTAGTTGTTTTATAATTTCAAATATTTCTGGATCAAGGAATCGAGTTATGCATACGTTTAAGGCATCGCAATTTTTTGTATTAAAAATAATTTAAAAATATGTTTTGTTTAAATAACAGTAAGTCTTTTTAATAGTATAAAGGCAGGATTGTAAAATTTTAAACAATATTAAATTTCACGAACAATTGTTGCTGTAATGCGTAAAATGATTATTGGATAATTTTTAAAATTTATGTATATTTTTTTTTAATTTTAGGCGATTGTTTAAAAAAAGTTTCTAATTTAATAAAAAGATGTTGATTTCGATTTTCCTATAGAAGAAAAAGTTTTGGAATCGTCTATTAGTGTTTTTTTATCAATAACCGATTAAGTTAAAAACCATACAATGTAAAAAAAGTTTTCTTGGTTTGAAGAAAATTATAAATGCTTTCCTTTTAATTAATAAAAAAATTACATTAATGGTATAAAATAATTAAACGTCGTAAAAATAGATTAATAAAAAAACCCTGTGAGAATATTTCTCTTATTTTCTTTGTATAAATTTCCTAAGCATTTAATAGAGCTTTACAAAATGATTGTTTTTAGATAATACTATTTCAATTATATGTCCACTTTTTCATATTTACTGATCTTTCGATTTACACGATAAAACTGAATCAAATGCTTTTTGGAACTAGTCTAGACTATTTAATAGAAAATTTAGAAGAATATGTACATAAATTATATACCATGTACAGTAATTATATACCATGATAATATATCTCACTAACTGCACCGCAAAAATTCTGTTGGAAAAATGAATACGTATGTCTGTAATCATCGTAACCTACTGCTTTTTACCGTAAAGTTATGTCTCAATTTATCAATAGAAAATTTTTCCTCTGTAAACATATCAAATATTTAACAGATAATACAGGTTTCAACTCTTAAGCATTGAAAATTTTGTTTTGATTAGAAAAAAGCTATAAAATTTACAAACTTGATTCGTGGCTGCTTTCAAAGTGCACTGATAAAAAATTTGGCGCAAGATTGCACTGGAATCCTGTAACTTTTTAGCTTCCATAACTATTTGGGGCGTGCATTCCCCATTCTTATGGTGTATCAAAGCTATGGTTTGACCACAATATTGGTTATTTAATGCTCCAAATTCTTGTGGAAGCTAGAAAGTTCCAGAATTCCGGTGCAATCCTGCGCCAAATTTTTAACAGTGTTTGGCTGGTTCCTACAGAAAAAAAATGAGGGTAAGCATATAAGTCATCAGTTCACTTATTTAATTTAACGTACCAAGAAATACAGAAAATATCTGTTATTCACGAAAACTTTCTGTAAATCCTCTGTTACAGGGGAAAATCTGTCAACTCATTTTATTCGTTGCATTATAAATATTTTTTGGCCACTTTTATGCCAAATAATATTTTCTGCAATATAACACGATTTTTTACGGTTGACAAATTAATATTTTTTTCATATCATATCCTAGTTAAAGTATAAAATAATGGAATTAATGATGTTTTTTTTCGAACTATATACTATCCAAAACATACATTGGTAAATTGGTCGCCTAGACCATCATAAAATCGGGACCCGGATGGTTGAGTGGCTTGGACCATTACGATAGCAGCCTGCGCGCTGTAACAGGTGCGGGTTCGACTCCCGCCTTCACCCTGGGTGTACTTCCTTGCTCTGTGACAGTAAAAATTCTTACGGTGTCTGTCTCACTTGACGAGGGCTTATAAAGCGGGCATCTGAACAAGCACACAATCTGGAATATATATGCATCTACCCCTACCCCCTCTACCAGCATAAAAAAGCATTTTAACTAACCCCATACAGGTTTTACTCAAATTTAACAATAATCGATGTCAATAAATGTTTTCATGTTGTGCGTAAAACCAAACAAAATTTTCTGAAAAAATTGTCTTTTATTTTGTTCATATACTTCATTTAAAATCCAGGTTATTTTCCGAAAGTGATTTTGAACGCTGACAATAAACTGTCAAATAATACGAACATAAATCAAATTAAAACAAATTATAAGCATCAATCTATGCGTTAAACAACAATTTTTAACTCCAAAAAGCCTTTTATCCAAGAAAGTGTCAAAATAAATAATACGCGGTCCTCAATCTTTTAATAAAAAGACATTATTTTGGGGTTCATGAAAAAAATAAAGCTATTTTTCATACAACGTGTTGGTGACAGAGATACAGTTTATAATGTAAAATCACTTGATATATTTTGAAATACGATAATCGGGGGAGGGGAATATTTAAATCTTGCTTTTAAAAAATCCCTCGAAAGAATTTTTGTTTGTGTCACTAGGAATTTATCTTTTTGTTTCATGACGGGACATTTTTAAAAACGTAAATTGTTTGAAGTATTGCTAAGTGATTTTATTTATTTGATTTAAAATTTTGACATTTTTGTTTTATCAATGGTACTTGGTTTTATATTTATTTTGAAATCCGAAAAGAATTCTTAGGTAATAAATTTAGTTACTTTCTTTACGAAAATGCTTTAAGAAAATGCTTTATTTATTCTTTATATTATTCTTGCCTTATTTATTCTTTATAGTTTTTTTTATGAAATTATAACATTCATTTCAAAGTACCGTAATATCGATATTTTTTAATCGTTAGTAAGTTATTTATTTAAAACAGTAAATATCAGATACTGAATTATATTTTGGTAGAATACATACGTACAGCTGCTTTAAAATTATTTTCGTGATAACTCTGCATTATTATTTGGTTGCAAGACAATGTTTGTATTTTTTCAAAACATCTTGAAATACATAAGAAATCAAATTTCTTTTGCATTTAAAGTCAACATATGTTCATTTTTACTGTATACAGACCACAAATAACACAGATAAAAATGATTCGCCAAATTACAGCTATGAATAAATAGGTTGTTCAATTAAAATCATAGTATGAGATACATATAAGAACATTTCTAATAAAATTAATTACATTTTATTTACAAACTTCAAAAGGTCAGTCCACTAGCTAAAACCAACTATTGCCAGTTAATACTAGTTTTGACGAAATAGATTGGTTGAATCTAGTTTTAACCATAACACACTTATATTAGATAAAACTAGAGTTAACGTAAAATAGTACGATTTGGATTAGTTCAGTTAATTATTGGGCTGAAATGCAATGAAAGCTTTTGGATATTAGAAGCCACTCCATTAAGAACCGCACATCGAGTTTTTTAAGGACTCCATTGTCGTAATAAAATTATAAAATTAACGTTCATAATAAATAAAAAGTCAAGCATTCGCAGTTAATTCTAGTTTTATCTAAAACATGTTAGTTAATTCTAGTTTTGGCTATTTACAACTAGTTTTAACCCCCCAAAAAATGGTCAAAACCGGTATTAACTAGATAGATCTAGTTTTAGATAGAGGAAACTAGTTTTCACCAATGGCTTCGGTTAAAACTAGTTCTCAGTAGTTAATTCTGGTTTTAGCTGATCCGGGTTATAACGGTAACAAATCGATTTTTTTTCTTGATTTAACTCATTCACAACGATTTGCAAAGAAATTTGCCACAAAAAAATTAAGTTTCTGCTTAAGTTTATCTAAATAAACAAATATAAGACAAATAAATCTGACCCGGCGGTGAAACGGTTAGGTAGCTAGTCTTGGAGCTTCTGGGTCCGGTTTCGAATCTCGATAAGGCATGGATGTTTGTGTTTGACGAATATATGCGGAGTACGTGCTCGTTTAATCTGTTGGGTTCGAAAGTCCTATGGGCGGTCATTGCGCAGTTTCCCACGGGTACGGGCCCCTGGAGACTATTTCCCTCCCCTCACAGACATGTCTAAATAGTGGAGCTCTCAACTCTGGCGCGATGACAGCATCAGTCCTGTGTGTGTCGTGTCTATCTTACTTGACGAAGGCTTTATAAGCGGGTCTCTGACCAAGCACACAATCCTGAAGATATGTCTATCAACCAACCAAAGATAAATAAAGACCGCGCCGGTAGACCCTTAATATTTTATGTAGGACGTATTGAGTTACATCTGAAATGAACTCACAAAGCTTGAAGTTAACGTTTTTAATCGGCAAGTAATGCGTTGATGTCATTCACGAAGTTTTCGTTAATGGGTTAAGATTGAAAAAGTTGATAGCTATATTTTTGCACTTTTTTAAATTGCATTTTGAAATTAAATATTTTTTAATAAAATTATTTTATAGGTATAGCATAAATTTTAAATAATAGATACTTTATGGCTTAATATACACTTTAAATCGCAAAGAAATAATTTTTGAGAATTCGTTTATGTTAGCTTTAAATTTTAAAAAAAATATAACTGAGCAATGATTTTTTAAAAAATGTGAAATTTTTGAAACTATTTATATTACTATATTAAATTCTTTAAAAATTTGCTTAAATTTTCGAAGAATTTCGTATCGTAGTTTAAACAGTCTAAAAATATTTAAATACATTTTGTAAAATCTAAATTCAAGTAGAAAAAACGAAATAATAATTAAAAACCATCCAAATAATTATTTATTTGTTTAATGGAATCAAATCTAATAATAACAAAAAGCTTTCATGAAACCGTTAAGTAAACAATAAACTTTTTTTTAGTTATTTTTATTGGTAAGAAAGTGACAAGGGATTAAATTATTACTTTTAATATCCACTAGATTCCCCGAAAGAAAAAATACCACTTATATTTCTGATCCCCGATGCTTGTTGTAATTCCATTAATTTTTTTGTAGGGTCGACAAAAGAGACATCTATCGGAAGCATATGGAAATAGATTTTTAAATGACAGCCAGCTGGTGATTTGTTTTTGGATTTATTATTTTTTAGATTTATTTGTTTGCAATTGTGAAATGGTCAAATTAAAAACCCTGGGAGTCTTTACTCTGAGAATGGATTAGATTGGATGTGTGTTAGCCCATAGACTAAGAATCCCATGAGTTAGCCACAGTTTAAATACGTATAAGTGATAGAATTTATTTTTATTCAAAATTTATATATAGTTTGTGTTCTATTTTTTTTATTGAAATAGACATTTTAAAATTTAATATTTTTGTTGGTGACATTAGCAATCAAATGGAGTAATTTGTATTTATTTTACCGATATGAATATTTGTGAAAATTTTGGGAGCATATGGAAATAGATTTTGAATTGACAGCCAGCTATTGATTTGTTATGGAATTTATTCATTTTTTGATTATTTTTATTCGCAAGTATTTTGTATTTTTTATTTGAGTGTTCATTAAATCGTATGTGAGTAAGCTACAGTTGCAGTACTAGTGATTAATCAATTATGTTTTTTGATAATATAAGCATAGCTTAAATTGTATTTTTCTTTTAAAAATTATAGACATTTAAAAAATTATAAATATTTTTATTAGTAACTAAGTTATGCAATGTTTGTATTAGTTTAATGAATTTTGAAAAAAATTTATTGGAAATTATTTCATTTAATGTTTATCGTCATACTAACTTTATAAACACTAAATAGTTTCAAAGTTGAAGTGTACTGTGATTAAAATTCGTTTTGTTGACTGATAAAAAATGATATTGAAAATTTGATAAAAAATGCTAACAACATACATACTCGTAAAAAATTACTCGGATATTAACTTGAAACTTTTTTCGATAATATTCCTAGTGATATGTTCTTACTAAAATATTCTTAGTATAGCGTCATAAAAAAAAACCTGGTAGGGAATGGTAGGTACATATATATTCCAGCGTGTGTGCTTGTTCAGAGAACAGCTTATAAGCTTTCGTCTAGTGGGACGAAAACACACAGAAAGAGTTTTTACAAGCACAAGAGACACACAAAGAAAGGACAACACAAACACATTAACAAATAAAAACATTTATTGAAGGTCACAAACATCCATGCCTGACCGGGATTTGAATCCGACCCCAGCAGCTCCAAAGGCTAGCGTCCTAACGATTGAGCCACCGGGGCGGCAAATAAACCTGTTATGAACTGAAAATCACAAGACAACAAAGGCTAACATTGTATACGGAACCATGTATACTCATAGCAATAACATCCTTTGTTATAATTTTAAAATGCATGTTTGATCCGTGAACGTATAAAGAAAGGAATTTTAACATGGATAGGAGAATGTTCCAAACTTGTGTTTTTTTAATATCTTCCACTACGTTTCTTATAAGTATAATTTTGATCCATACCTCTTATGAATGGCCCAGCCCAGAGTTTGATAGCACACACACCCAACGTGAATAAAGTCTATTCCTTACATTTACATTTAATGCTTCAATCTTTTTCATATTATAAGTGGTACATAATTTATTTTGTAGGTTTTTCAATGAATAAAGAATCTTATAAAAGTTCATGTATAGGGATTAGTTTCTCAACAATGCTTCGTAAAAAGTCTAGAATACACAGTGTAATAGCATTATTACTGATTTTAGATGATTTATTATGGACTGTCACAACATGATTTATGAAAAGCAAACGTTAAAAAATGTGATTAAAGGCCATTATCCATTCCCGATTGTAATCTACTTTCAAGCAGCGAACGGCACGCTACAATGTATCTGTCTTCAATCTTTAAAGTCTTTTAAAATGTATCAGAAATAATGCGTATCAGTTTCTTCATATATATTTAAGTAAAATAAGGAAGGAAGGAATAAAAAGAGTTATGAAATAACAAGATAAATTTAATAATTTTCTCCAATAGATATTTTTTTGTAAGTTGTTATAATCTTGTAAAAACTCTTGGCTGTGTTGGCATATTAAGTATAGAAGTTGTACTTTTGAAACTTTATTTTATGTGTCACTAATAACAATGAATAAAATTCGTTTTTAATTATTAACCCTCTAATGCATACTGTTACCGTTTGTTAACAAGTAACATAATCCACTTTTTTCTATTAAATTAGAGCTCCTCCTAGACAAATTCGTGTTTTTTTCATCTATTACATTTCATTTTGAAGTTTTAGTTACTAATAATCCTCATAGATGACAGACGTAAAAGTGTATTCAAAATTAAAGAGTGAGGTTTATTAACTTTTGTGAATTTACGTTTTTGGCAGTATTCAAAGAATAATAATATTAGTACTTAATACTAATAAATTGCTTTGAAAAAATAATCATAGTTAAAAAGGGTTATTTTGAAATAATTTTATTAGTTTTCTAGTCATTATTATCAAAATTGGAATTTTGCAGTTGGTTTTTGTCACATGGAAAATTTTTTAAAAATTGAAATTATTTAAATTCTGATACAGTTAAATTTTTTTAGTATTTTTCCCATAATATGTGAGTATTAAAGATACATATATATTTTTTTGGGATGAAAATAAAAATTCATGCATTAGAGGGTTAAACTTTTTGCATGAAAACAATTGTTTATAGAACATAATACATTTTTCTACAATTGCATAAAAAGTTAAAATATATATAATCCAATTTAGTTTCATTTTATGACATTTTTACATTGTATTAGAAACGCATCTAATAAAACATGTCAAAATATCAATTATAAAGTGTAGGTTAATTTGGGTTAAATTAAAATTTGATATTCTAACCTTTTTTCAAAAAATAAATAGCTCGGATGATAACTTATTTATGATGTTGAAATCTGATAAAGATCCCTTGGAGAAATGGTTTCCTGTTCAGAAGTCAAGCAATAAAGTATTTGTGTTTTTAAGTAATGAAGTGAAATAGCAATTGAGTAATTCAAAAATATTGGGAAAGTTTGTCATTTTCCCTGATTTCAAGTACCATTTGGGATGTCCATACCTGTATTTGAAAATAATACTATACTAATCGTTAGATATGTATTCTGTTTCAACGGTTCGATATTCTTTCATTCCCATAATATTTGACGAATTAAATATCATTGAGACACGAGTGCTTATGATAAATTTAACAAAATAAGTAAGCTAACTACTACTTCTCATTTTAAAGCGTAATATTATGCATAAATATCCTGTTCTACATAAGCATTAATAATATTATCCTAACGCAGCAGATTATATACCAGATGCTGGTCAATGCCACTAGAGATAGTTTCAAGCATATTTCCAAAACTCCATTTAAGAACTCCATTAAGTTTTAGCTCTGCAAACAGTTTTCGGAATCTTGTTTCGTCATCAAAAATGAGCAAATGTGCTAATTCATGTTCAAATATTGAACAGTTGTAAGTTGTTTGCGTTCGCTCGTGAGATTGAAGGACTTGCTAACTTAACTTTACCACCTAGTTGTTTAAACTTTTATGAGTTATATGTTGCATACATAATTAAAAAGAACATAATATTTTTATAAGCTGACCTGTTTTTTTAAACGTTTGATGTCTCTGAACTTAGGGGCCTTCCATAATTTACATATTCGTCTTAAAGTTTGCATGCTATAAGTCATTTAACTTTTTGCTCGATTGAGTACTTCTGGCTAAGAAAAGCATGAACGTAAAGTGATTCGAAAATATAATCTATTCCAGAATTGAATTTTGTATAGCAACAAATGTAGTGGTTAGAAAAGTGTGTGTACTGCTGACTACTTTTTGGAAAGAAAAGTAATATAATAGATAATACATTGAAAACTTGTGAATATTGAAGTATTTAGTATAATAACATAATAGAAATAATGCAAATTGATTCAACAAGTAGTATATGCATTTAAAATTGCATTTTCTGTAGAATCAGACAATAGCTCCAAACTAATATAAGTGTATCTCTTGTTATAATATGCTCCCATTGGAAACAGTTATTGTTAATATATTAGAGCAAAGCTTCTAAAAAAGATTTAACCACTTAACACGTAACCCACTAAATCGTTTTCTCGATAGCGTCATTTTCAGACTACGTGAATTGAACCCGGAAAAAGTTGGGTGTATTAGTAATTCTAAAATAGCTTCACGTAAGCGGGAATTGTTCATACACTGTAAAAACGAGGGAGTATTATTACACTTGTTTTGGGTTTATCGGTTGTTTTATTAATTGGTTATTATTGTTTGTATTTCATCAAATAACCATTTTATCCTTTTGATTCCGAAATTAGTACCAGAACACCTTGTTAGGTCGTTAGGTGTTTAAGTACACCAAATCAATGGTGGCGTTTCATCACACCAAAAATGGTGGCAACAGAGTAGCCACCAAATGTGGTGTTTCTACACACCAGTCAATTATCGGCGTTTCATTACACCGATTTACTGGTGGTGTTTCCTTACACCACTTTTGGTGGCTTCTTTGTTGCCACTATTTTTGGTGTGAAGATACACCAAAGTTATTTGCAGTGTAGCGAGTTAGTTCAAATAGTGATTAAATGATACTTAAACGAGCATGATTATGTCTAAAATATTTTTTAATCCCACACTTTATCTAATGAGCTTCTAAAACTTTAGTATGTAACCAGTTTGGCATGAAATAATAATGGTTCGCTTAATTCCATATTTTTTTAATATAAAAACGGAAAAAAATTTCATAACTAGGTAAAAAAATTCATTACGTGAGCGTAGCTCCTCCCCCCCCCCAAAAAAAGTATCTTTTAAATTGCTATTCCCTGCAGAATTTTGATTTGTCTATTGCTAACTGTCTTAAGTTCCAACACTTACGCCATTTTAAAAATAATATTTCTCGAAGCAACTTTTTCAGTTGTAAACTTATACATTTTTTCATTTTAAATAATGTCTGCGTGAAAGTACCAACCTAATTTTATTTAGAAATAATTTCACTAATGCGGTATATTTGATACGATGAATGTATAAATTTTTATCTAGATTAATTTTCTAAAATTCTGCTTTTTATATGGATATAATAGTATGAAAAACCCATGTTTGCTTTTCTGATGTAAATTGAGATAATAGGAAAAGACAATATTATTTTAAAGATTAAATCCAGCACGTTAAAAAGAATTGAAGATATCTAAGATGCCAATGCTAGAATATTATTTTCCTTTTATCCTCGCATTTTTCTCTTTTAAAAATACGAATGAAATATTTTCACAAGAATTAGCAAATCTATTCAATCATGGAAAATCACAAAAAATATAACAAATCATAATTAATTACTTGTTGATACAAACCAAAATACATTGTTGCGTACAATAATTAAAAGAAAGCGTATTAAATATTTGGCAACTGGGTTTTTGAATAATAAGACTATAATACTTTTTTAAAAGTAAAATTTAATCCAAAAGATAAGCAAATTTTTATTAATATTAACTAATTCTTGAGTTTTATAATGAGTTTTTTTTAAGACTTAGTTGTTTTGTAATTTAAAATAGTTTCGGATCAAGGAAACGAGTTATGCTTTTAAGACATCGTATTTTTTTTTTGTATTGAAAATTAATTTGTATTAAAAACTATTTTTGAATTTAGAAACCGTGAGAAATTTTAATAGAATAAAAGTAGGCTTGTAAAATTTTAAACAATATAAAATTTAACAGCCTATCGTTGTTGTCTGTTTATGCATTTTATTCGGTGCATTAAAAATATTTTTTGGCCACTTTTCTGCCAAATATTTTCTGCTATATAACATGGTTTTTTACGATTGACAAACTAATATTTTTTTCATATTATCTTAGTTAAAGAATAAAATAATGAAATTAATGATGTACATTTTCGAACTAAGTACTATGCAAAACATACGTTGGTAAATTGGTCGCTTTAACCAACATAAAAGTGGGGCCCGGATGGCAGAGTGGTTTGGACCCTTACTCTAGCAGTCTGCGCGGGGAACGGGTGAGGGTTCGATTCCCGCCTTCTCCCTGGGTGTACTTCCTTTCTCTGTGACAGTAAAAATTCTTTCTGTGTCTTTCTTTACATGACGAAGGCGTATAAAGAGGGTCTCTGATCAAGCACACAAGTTGGAATATATATGTATCTAGCCCTACCCCTCTACCAACATAAAAAAAAAGAATTTTAACTAACCCAATAAAGGTTTTACTCAAATTTAACAATAATCCATGTCAATAAATGTTTTCATGTTGTACGTAAAACCAAACAAAATTTTCTGAAAAAATTGTCTTTTATTTTGTTCATATACTTCATTTAAAATCCAGGTTATTTTCCGAAAGTGATTTTGAACGCTGACAATAAACTGTCAAATAATACGAACATAAATCAAATTAAAATAAATTATAAGCATCAATCTATGCGTTAAACAACAATTTTTAACTCCAAAAAGCCTTTTATCCAAGAAAGTGTCAAAATAAATAATACGCGGTCCTCAATCTTTTAATAAAAAGACATTATTTTGGGGTTCATGAAAAAAATAAAGCTATTTTTCATACAACGTGTTGGTGACAGAGATACAGTTTATAATGTTAAATCACTTGATATATTTTGAAATACGATAATCGGGGGATGGGAATATTTAAATCTTGCTTTTAAAAAATCCCTCGAAAGAATTTTTGTTTGTGTCACTACGAATTTATCTTTTTGTTTCATGACAGGGCATTTTTAAAAAACGTAAATTGTTTGAAGTATTGCTTAGTGATTTTATTTATTTGATTTAAATTTTCTTTTTTTTTGTTTCGTCAATGGTATTTGTTTCTATATTTATTTTGAAATCTGAAAAGAATTCCTAGGTAATAAATTTAGTTACTTTCTTTACGAAAATGCTGTATACATTTTTTTACGTAGGGCTTTTCTGTATTACTTTGATGCTTGGAGCACTATGAAGTTAACTGTATCCAGATACATATGAAGAGTACAGGGGAAGAACCACTTGATTTTTTAGGAGTATTCCTTTTTTAATTAGTAATTGTCTGCTTGGCGGACATTGGTGACAGGAAACCGGTTTTTCTTTCGGTTCTTCCTAATCTCTTTCGTGAATCAGGGTTGCCGCGAAGAAAAAAACAAATCTAGTAACCAGCTGCTTTTTAAAAGTTTAGGCGATATATCGCTATCATCGCCAAAGAGGACTATTGAGGAAAGACTTCGACAAAATCAAGCGGTTTTTCCCCTGTACTCTTCATATGTGTTAATTACGTTTTTATTTTTCATAAAAAAATATATATTCGCAAAATGTGTGTGTAATTTACAAAAAAATTCAAAATGCTTAATCTTTTTTACAAGTATTTTATCCACTTTTATACATTAAACAAATATTGTGTTTCTTTAGTGTACAACAGCACAAATTAGAAAACTACAGCACAAACTTCAACTTCATAATATTATCTTGTTTCAATACAAATATTGTGTTTATGACATGCGAATACAAATACGTGTGACACACAATCCACACAATACCGATAACGAGAATAAACTGTAATTATGTCTATTGCGTTTGACAAAAAATGTTAATTATGTTTATTGCTAAAATATTAAAAAAAAAATGTAACATTCATTTCAATGTACCATAATATCGATATTTTTGATTTCGTTAGTAAGTTCTTTATATGAAACAGTAAAGATCAGATACTTAATTACATTTCGGAAGAATTCATACGTACTGATTCTTTAAACAATTTTCGTGATAACTATGCATTATTATTTGGTTTCCTGACAATGTTTGTATTTTTTCAAAGCATCTTAAAATACACAAGAAAACAAATTTTTGTTTGCATTTAAAGTCAACACATTTTCATTTTTACTGTATACAGACAACAAATTACTCAGATAAAAATGATTAGCAAAATTTTAGCTATAAAGGAATAGAATATTTAGCTAAAATGTTAGTATGAGATACATAACATTTCTAATAAAATTAATTAAATTTTATTTACCGAATTCAAACTTCAAAAGGTCAGTTTGAAAAACAAACTCAGCTAAAGTAATCAACTATAAAGTAAGTCTAAAGTGTAGCAAATACATCCATTCGTATTTGACCATTAGACTGGGCAAACATTCCAAAGTCTCGACACACTTTACAGTACCGATTCGCAAGACTGTTTATCTTATGAATCGCTTTATAGGCTTTCTTACTGTTTGCAGCTAGTGGATTGAAAAAATTGCAACTGTTATGTGTCTATTCTGAGAAAAAATTAACGGAGTGAAGAAAGAGAAGCGTTTCATGAATTCCAAACTTATTTGCAAAAAGTCTTCCGTTTGAAATTAAGTCGAATGTCATTGTTAAATTTGAAGATATTTTTTTTTGTCGAAGTCGAATGTCATTGTTAAATTTAAGAATCGTAGTTGACGGCTATGCATCGTTTAATGAATTCCAAACTTATTTGCAGAAAATCTTCCGTTCGAAACGAAGTCGAATGTCATTGTTAAATGTGAAGATTTTTTTTGTCGAAGTCGAATGTGATTGCTAAATTTAAGAATAGTAGTTGACGGCATTATAGCTATTTAAGAGAATAGAACGAGACGGCATAATGCTTTAACATAAGTATTCTTACCAACTTTTTTTAAGGTTGCAAGCTCAGTCTTATAAGTCTTAAGTAATACCTAAATTATTTATATTTTTATTGGCGTGAATTGTTTATAAGTTGTGTTTCACGAGACGAAAAGAGCTGGAATTCGCTCTAAAAATGAATGCTCAAAAACGACGAAATTTTCATTAATTTTGACGATTCCCTTACTGGCAAATGCTCCGAGTTTTCGTTTCCTCAAAGTGAGGAAATTTGAATCGTCATTTTTATGAGGATTTGAATGTCGTCTAATCTAAAGAAATACTTCGTCATTTTTGAGCATGTGAGTAGAACAATGAGATTCAGTTTCCTCAAAATTAAGATACAGAATCGTTAAATCACGACCGTAAAAGTGAGGATTTGCGTTTACTCAAAAGTGACGTAATAGTTTGATGAAACAATCCTCAAAATTAACGAAATGAGGCTTGAGGATTCATGAATCGTCAAAAATGAAAGTGTTATTTCTGAGAGTGTGCTATCCAAAAAATTGCCTGAAGGATAAATTCTGACAAAGACGTTATTTCCGACCATCTGTCTTTATATATTCGTTTGATCTTTAGATTGATTTCAAAATGGTATTCCAAATCTGAAAAAAAAAGTTCCAGTACTGCCTTCATTCTCAACTTCTCCATTGCAATATGGATACCTATAAAGAAAAAAAAATTGAGCTTTCAATGACTTCTTCATTTCGGCATACTATTTCGTCAAATTCCAATATATTAGACTAGTGCAACTTTATTTAACCAAAATCATACCAAAATGTGTCGCCCAAATGGTTTAAATATTTTACTGTAAATGCTATTTTAAAAGCCACATATTATAACAACCAAAGAAAGAATCTATTCACAACTATCATTCAACTCATTTTCGACAAAAACTTCTCTTAATAAAAACTGAGGATTCCCAATTCAAACACCTACCGTAATATAATTTTCGATTGTGTATTTTGAATGTCCTCCTCTGATACCCAATGCATCTTTTTAAGGATGAGATTGTACGGAGCGTCGAAACTTTGGACCACGTTTATTTGCATTTCCTTTACACACCATATTATTCTTCGCTATTTTTGTTATGAACAGACCGTTTATGCATCAGCAGTTCCTATTTTATTGTGTTTTTTACCAGTTGTGTCAAACCAATGCCGCATGTTGTCAGATGGACGAAATATTCTGGCAGAGCAGATTTATTTTCTGCAAACGACACATTTGTCCTCGATACTGGGTCTTTTCGGAACTTGAAAAACGTGAAAGAAATTTTTCTGGACACATCACAGAAGTCGAGGAAAATCTCTATATCAACATTAGCCTAGACTTCGAAAGCAAAATAAATCACATCTATACTTGTTCAAAAGAAAGAATACTTTACTGAACAGAATACGGAAACATTCTTTCGTGTTCACAGAATGCACAAAATCTGGTTTCTTTCATTGAGAATTTTATCAGAATTCAAATATTGTGTTTTTAATATTTATTTTCACATTTAAAAATACTCTATGCAAAAAAGAGGAAAGAATAAAAATAGATACAGCATATTTTTTCAACACATCAACATCAATTTATTTTAACATTTCAACATAAAAATAAAATTAAAAGAATGCAGCATCACATGCACTAATATAGTAGAAATGATATACCCACTTCCGTATAATAACCATTTTAATTTTAACCTGTTTAAGTTAACCTGTTGTTGAGTTAAAAATAACTTTTATATATGACTAAAAGAATCTTTTCCTGCTCTGTTAACACTCTACTAATAATCGAGAAACATTGTTTTCCATTCTATAAAGTTGTTAATATAGTTTATTTCGCTATCTGCAATGAAAATATTTTATAACTCTGCATACATTCTTAAAACTGGAACTGATTATTGATTGATTATTGGTCTAGTGCATCTATAATAATCATTTTAGAATTTTTTTCTGATAGTTTATAGCCATTTATGATATCAAAAAGCAAATCATTCGATTCTTCAAACATTTTATTTAAAAAAATATTTTTTATTATTCTTAATGGATGGTCAGCCCTGCTAATTTTTTTTCTAAAAATTATGATCAGAATCATGATGATGCCAAATGACATCTCTGAGATTGAAAGGGTTAAAAAAGTTTGAAATCGAAGTAAAAACCGAGGAGTAAATTGTTGGAAAAAAGCAAATACTAAAGTAACAACAACACAAGTAATTACATACTTATTGTCTATAGCCAAGTGTGGTTAGTGAAACATAGAGATTGACCTTCTTTAAAAATGGATCCTCTCTTCTACTAAACATCAGTTAGCTTCCTTTTTCTAAACTTAAAACTACAATATAGCATTTCTTCAATGTATAACATAACAACAATGTAAATGCAGTGATTTAACAATGTAAAATGTGACTGTTACACGAAGTAAAAACTACATACAACTATTATTGTGCCATTTTAAAAAAAATCCATATAATAAAGACAAATAAACATTTCATCGACAATGTATCACAAAAGATAACTTTCAATAATCTACCTAATAAACGCATTAATATCCCCTATTCCCTCCTCAGCTCTTATTAGCAGACACTCCGATCAACACAATTCCGTTCTCAAGGGGCTGTGGATCCGGATCTCATCTGGAGACTCCGCATTAATAACCAGCCGACTTGATTAATCTTCGGATTCCTTGCCGAGGGAGTTATCCGATATTGGGCTGAAATCTCTATTACAAAAGGTTCAATTGTTACATTGATGCTGGTATTGATGTAGAGTTTTAATGTCGAATATGTTATGCGCTGGTTAAATATAGTAGATATTGGTGGTGCTTGTAACTAATAAATGTAGTAGCCGTATATATATACTAGTTTTATACTAGTATATATACAACTATACTAGCTTACACTAGTTTTATACGAGTATATATGCAACTATACAAGCTTGTACTAGTTTTATGCTAGATTATACTAGTTTTCAAATTTTATTTTTTTTGCCCATGAATTAATGTGAAATAGTTAATTTTTTTTTTACTTTCTATTTAGTGATATGAATATAAGGTGAATGATTTGAAATATAAGGTATTCGATATACCTTATAATTAAAATATTCAATATACCTTTTATATATATATATATAAGGAAGTGTTAGAATCCCTAGATATAGAATCTGTTAACTTAGAACGAGTAGTGACAACGTCAGTGCCTGAAAATTTGAATAGTAAGGAAGAGTTCTGAAATCTCTATTACAAAAGGTTCAATTGTTACTTTGACAATTGTATTAGTACCGATTTTAATGCGGAATAGGTTATAGGTTACCCTAGTTCCCCCTACGTATCTAACAAGATACGTAGGGGGAACTAGGGACAGTTGACCCATAAGGATACATGACCCAATGCCTTCCTTTCAACGTTGGAAACGCTTTATGAGTTGGAAGTGGCATCACTTCTTCCCTTTCAGTCAGCTGACCACATGAAAAAAAAAAGCCAACTGAATAATTGCGTACGTGTTTAGCTATAAGAAAAAATACGTTTTCATGCACTTAAAGTACATTTTTGGCGCCATAAGATTTTTCGGTCTACTTTTTTTTGTTTAAAGGAAAGACTTTTAAATAAGTTACTTGTTTTGTTCATGCTATTAGCTACAATTACATGCATAATAGTGGCTATATAATTATTAGCAAATGTCTTTGTTTTGGGGTTAATCTAAAAAAGTTTGGGGTTAATCTAAAAAAGCTTTGTTTTGGGGTTAATCTAAAATTAGACAGAAGTAGACAAAGAAAATTTTTAAAAACCCAAAAATGACTATGTTCTTCTGGGTGTTTGTTGGAAAAATACTAGGGAATTTTTTTAACGATCTTCTTGCGAGTATGCAGAAAGAATAGATGGAAAATAGTTTAAATGGCCTGAAATGGATAATACATCCCAAGTTGATGTTGATCAAATAGAAGTTTTTTCAACTACCTCTGTTTTCTCTTCAAAATAAAAGAGTATTCCGACATGATTTTAGGTTTAAATTTAATAAGTTCGTTGATATCAGCATAATTAATGTGATGAAGTATAATATTGTCTTAAAAATTATAAAATCTTTTTAAATTTAATAACATGATGTTAGTTTTTTATTGGGTAAAAGTATTTTGATAATTTTAAGTCCTAATACCACATTTTTGGGTTGAGTCACGTATCCTTAATTGGTGGTTCATGCATCCTTATGCATTGGGATACATGACCTATACCTAAAAGTTTAAAATAATTTATACATTTCTAATATTGCAGTTAATACTTCAGAAAATACTAATTTATATTGCGTACTACTTATTAATCATACATCAACACATAACGTAGTAACTTAGATGTAGGTACAAACTATACTTTAAGTACGGTGCAATATAGAGTACTAAACTCGTCTTCTCGTACTTCATTTATTGTTTGAAAATTTTAAAATACAGAATTAAGCCCTCAAATTACCTTTCATTATTGGCTAATGTCTTATTAATAAAATGAGTCCGAATGAAATAAGTAATCTGACATTTAAATATTGAAATCGTTAATGGCAAACATTTATAATTCAATCTTGATTAGAATGTGCAATTTAAATTATCGTAAAGTAATTTAATACAAATTACTACCTAGAAACGCAAACTTACATTAAAATTATGTCTCTTAAGACACTGATAAGATTAATTTAGAGAATTGTTTACATTTCGTTTTAACTTAGTGTATATTTTTAATGAATTGCACAGTAAATATTAAAAAGCTACTGAAACAGATTTGTAACTCTAATTTAACACAATAAATTATTGTTTATTTTCTATGGATATACAATAAGCATGAACTCAAATTATTACAAATCCTAACAAAATAATTACTTTTATACAAAGTCTGTTTTACATCAGGAAGATCTAACACCTTAATTCTGAAACGAAAGTGCTATTTTGCAATTTTAGATGCTAACTTAATAAAAATTTATGATAGTGTTGCAAATTTATTATATGGTTGGGATTAGTTAGGAAACTAATTTATAAAATATTTGAAAGTACTTTATGCAAATTACTATTAAGAACTGTTGCTTTAATTTACAAAGTAGACAAATTTAATCAACTCAAGAGAGAAAGTATGTTGTACAAGTTATTATTTGTAACTTGCTGTGAAACAAACTTATTCATAAAATGAAAAATAAATGGAAAATTGCTTCCAAAAATTTTAGTAATTGCTTTGAAAAGAATAATTACTTTCAAGATTAATTTGCAATAGTCAAATAATGAAAAAAATTTAAGTACTTTAAAAGTTGCATAGTTCTTGAGCTTTAAGAAATTAAAAAAATATTTTTTCTTGGATTGAAATAATTTTTAAATGAAATCAATTGAATTTTAGTACATTCATATCAATTACAAACAAATGTTAATTTAATGTAAAAATAAGCAGCAATTAAGTAGTACTGCATAAAATAGCATATTTTATGCAGTAAAGCTTTGATGTTCTTGTATTTTTATCATAAGAATATACAATGTTTACAGCAAGAAGTAAAATAGGAAAAAAAATCATGGAAAAAATACCGAATAGTTTCCAACTATAAAAAAGTTAATTTAACTCAAATTGTACTAGTAAATTATATGCTTTGAAAAAGTTCGTCACTTCGTTATTTCTTCTTGTTCTATTGACAAAGAGATTGTTTTAAGTAACAAAAATAAACAATAATGAAAGCTGTCTGTCCGACAACATTAAAACTTAAATATGTTATCAGCAGTTGACGTATTCTATAAAATGAATACACATATTATTTTTCTTGTGTATACACTTTTTTTTCGATACAGCATTCAAATTGAAAGCCAAGTAACTAATCTTAAAGAGAATTGAACGGGTTGCATATCTCATTTATCAGAAATCATTTTTTATGTGTCACCCTTAAATCGAAAAAGATTCTCATTTTTCCCGACGCATTTTTACTTTGATAAAACTCGGGGGAATGTCCAGAATGTCATTGGTAATTTATTGCATTTCCCACCTCAAGAGACGGGGAAGTAACGTCATTTTGAAGGATTTTACTTTTTTCTAGGCAATTCAAACTCAGTGCCTGAAAATTGGAAAAGTAAGGAAGAGTTAGAATCCCTAGATATAGAATATGTTAACTTAGAAGGAGTAGTGACAACTTCAGTGCCAACAGTAAATGAAAATTTGAATAGTAAAGAAGAGTTAGGATCCCTAGATATAGAATCTGTTAACTTAGACAGAGTAGTGACAACGTCAGTGCTAACTCAGTGCCTGAAAACTTTAATAGTAAGGAAGAGTTAGACTCCCTAGATACAGAATCTGTTAACTTGGACAGAGTAGGGACAACGTCAGTGCCTGAAAATTTGAATAGTAAGGGGGAGTTAGAATCACTAGATATAGAATCTGTTAACTTAGCACGAGCAGTGACAACGTTGGCGATATGGTAACCTGTGTTCACTAAGTCCATTGTTTAATTGAACGTTTGGTGGATTGCATTTGTTGTTGAAGGAATCAAATTGGGACTAAATTGCAATAAATTCCCTCTGCCCTAATCGCCTCTGGAGTTTTACGGAAGTGTTTGCTAACTTGCAAAAGTAGTTTTCTTTGGGATTTATACCATTTCTAGCCAGAATGTGAGCTTCGAAAGGGCTCTCTTCCCCCATCCCTTCAGTGGGTTTTCTACGAAAAGGGGGGAACATAGCTTATCTAATCCTAGAGCGCTTGAGGTTTACAATCAAAACAGTTGGTATTTCCCCCTGTAGGGTGGGGAAAAAACACGTTCCCGATGTTTCGAAGAAAACCGCATGCTGGGAAGGGGAGGAAAATGCTTTCGAAGCTTACATTCTAAATTGTCCTACTATAGTACGTATAAGTGGTCAATTGTAAGTGACTCCAAGTAGAATTATTCAACGGAAATTTATCTATTAAGTGTTTAGACGAAAATAATAATTGTAATAAATAGCGTGTTAGGGTAAGATTAAATTATCATCGCAGTAGCGCTACAATAGGGCTATTTACGACGGGCTTCGTAATTTAGAGCCATAGTCAAGAGACGAGGTGATACTTGAGGGGCCACCAAATGTTACTTTTTGGAAGGTTCATCGTACAAGGAGTAGCCTCGAGACTTCGGGGCATATTTACACTCACTCTACAAGAGCATTACTTGTGTTTTTTGGTTTCACAGGCCTGTGAGTATTCCCAATATCTCTCTTTAACTGCGCTTTCTACTCTAACTGTGACTGAACCAGTGAGCTGTTTGGATCACGTGACTGAACTTTATATATAAAAACTGTTATCTTTGGTTATAATAAAAGAGAGCTTCTTCTACCCTATGACTTTGCTGTGTCTTTTTAGTGTGCCAATTTACTCTGTTCATTGACTTCACATTTTCACAAGGCCGTTTATAGATTGGCTGTTATTTCGGTAATGCACGGGACTGAACCTGGGATCTACCACATGCAAGGTAAGCGCCTTACCGACGAGGCTTCGTTGCCCATTTGTGGCTGGGAATTATAATGAAAGACAGTTGGAGATGCCTGCAACAGAAAAAAATTCTTTTAAACATGGAAATATTTAATTTAAAATTATTTGCCAGTTTCGAAATAAACCTATGTAACCTCAAAAGACATGTTGTACAAAATATGGTCTTGAGACTTAGACTTTTAAACTGTAAACATTTATCAAATAAAAAGAAGTTAATTCTATTCAAATATAATGTTTTCTGCATCCGAAATAGCAATTTAAAGATAAATATACGAATAACGTGGCCAAAGCCTCCGCTTTTAAACGTAACCAATCGCCGGATGACTAAATCGGTTATCTCTAAGCCCCGAGGCTAGAGGAGGGTTTTCAGTTATCTCGCTTCTATAAATTGAGATAAAACTTCCACACCAAGGGAAATAAAACGCCTCAGTTATCAAAAAGGGGTAATCCCACTGCATTTAATGTTGCAGGGAGTAAAACAATAACTGAAATAAGCTATGTATGAGGGTAGGAATATCCTGATCAAAGTGTTCAAAATCCTCGGTTGTGGTTGCAATTAAAATGAAATAAAGTTAAAATTAAGAATTTACATGAAAGATAATCATTTTGACATCGTTATTGCATAGTAGCGGCAAAATACGAATATACATAGCTTTTTATGCGTTGCAGCAAATAGAGAGCACATCATTAAAAAAAAGATGTCTCCTTCATTTCTCTAATTTCAATTTTTGTGCAATTCAAAATAATCCCTGTCGGTATAAAAGTTAATTTCTCAATTTTCTATTTTTCAATTAAGAGTCGTATCATTCTAATTTTTTAAATGGTAGTTCTTTAAGATTTAAAGCTCCAGGATATTTGCTTGCATATGTGCTTACTTCCAAGCGTGTCAAGGTTTCACAATCGAAGTGCGTATATATGATGATCCTCATTTGAGCAGTGGGGACGAATTTAAATTTAGAACACCTCTCAATGGGAGGGGTTGAAAATAGATATATATTTTTTATAATTGATTTATAAATATCTGTAACAGCTTATCAGCAATTTTTTTTGTCTTTTTGTTTTCAAAATGAATTTTGAATTTAATGGAGGATTTCAGTAGAAAGAACACCAACCATCTTTCAATTACCATCGAACTTCATAGTTGAATACTAGTTTTGCATTTTTATTTACACTAAGACAGTATTGTACTGGTTCAAATATCACCAATTTCAGCTTTGTTGCATTCCACGACTACAGATGAATTAGTATTTGTTGAAAGCAGAATTAATGTCAATTGAACTTGAGAAAATTGAAATTAAAAGTTACTTCATTAACTGATTTCTAAACTTCATTTATTTGGTGTTTTAACTTTTAAAGCGAATGTTCATGTATTTAGTATCAGTATCATTAAAATGGATGACTTCGATCATATTCTGGTACCCATTGTATTTGAAAATGCAAGTTGCCTTCACTGGCCTATTCGATCCTTGTAACGCACTCTCAGAAATAACACTTTCATTTTTGACGATTCATGAATCCTCAAGCCTCATTTCGTTAATTTTGAGGATTGTTTCGTCAAACTATAGATACAGAACTTTATAGTTGAATACTAGTTTTGGATTTTTATTTACACTAAGACAGTATTGTACTGTCAAATCAAGATACAGAAGTATCTTGATTTTGAGGAAACAGAATCTCATTGTTGTACTCACATGCTCAAAAATGACGAAATATTTCTTTAGATTAGACGAAATTCAAATCCTTATAAAAATGATGATTCAAATTTCCTCACTTTGAGGAAACGAAAACTCGGAGCATTTGCCAGTAACGGAATCGTCAAAATTAAGGAAAATTTCGTCGTTTATGAGCATTCATTTTTTTAGAGTGCGGGATGTTTCTGGTACAAAACAATTGGAACCTATAGTGGGAACCCCATTTGTCGCGCAATATAAACGCCCAAACAAACTCACAGATATAAAACAGAAGTCATATACAGACTTGATACCGTTACTGCGACATTATCAACGGGGCTTTAGTCGCCCCGTAGGGATCCAGAACATTCCAGCAGGGTTCTGTTGAAACTTTCCAGCACCAACAAAAAACTACTGAGTTATTCCCTTTAGAAATGTTCTTTTATTTCTTTATGTGACATTGGAATCACGGCACGAGAAACTAAGCGGTGAAAGGGTTCGGTGAAAGAATTTTATGACCATTCCACGGTCGTGGCATCGTTTGGGTTTTGTTCTCTGATGCCCCCATGGGAGTTTATTTTTTTCAGTTTTTGTGTTTGATTGAATACATTGTAATTCCCGTTGGTAAAAAATTCAATTTGCTAATGGAATTATTTTATTTGGGCTGCGAAATTTTGATTATTAAATTGAGATGTTTATTTGACAATAAAAATGTGCCTTGCGTATTTTCGTATCTTCACTCGTATGGGATTCAAACAAGCATTAAAATGTTCTATATTGTACTTCTTGTTTTGATTTTTTTAATAAAGAATAAAAGAACCAAAAGATTTCTTAGAAAATGTTTATTTCAACCTGAATTTGAATTGCTCAATTTTTTGTGTGCCAATTGACATAGTTAGAATTTTATATAGATTAAAAAATAATAATAATCCTGAACTGTTTTCGTAGAAAACACCTTGTTAATAATTCATAGCTATATACATTATATACATAAGAATGTGAAAACTAATAACATTAAGTGAATTTCGTTATTTATTTTTACTAATAAAACTAGCATTGTTTCGTTTTAAATATGTGTACTTTTTCTAAGAGAAGTCTAAATACGTAAGGTGAAAGTCTACATAAGAACACAATGCAAACTGCGAATTCCAATTTTTTTAATAGTCAAAAGCAACGAATGAGATGAAACCCTTTAGAAAGTATCTTTCCTTCAGTTTTGGAACATGGTACATTAGTAGGTTCCCTTTTCTAGGAATTGTAACATCAAAGCTTTTCGTGATGAATTCTAGTAAAGAAAGCAAAGATTCTCAAAGAAATAGTTTTCTTTTCTTGTTTTGTGTCTGGGAACAGTCCCAAGATAAAGTCATTATTAATTTGCTCTACCATGGTATGAATCACCTGGGTCTATTTAACATGGAAACGCAAAAGCATGAAGTTCTATTCTTTTGAATTATTCAAAAGTAATAGCTCCTACGAAATTCTCCTTTGTACATGGGTTTTGAAAATATACATACGTGTAAGTAGCACATTTATTTTCGCTTAATGTTTCAGATTTGTTGTATAAGTTGTTTCTATTGCGCTTAGTTACTAACTGATTTGTGAAATTAAAATAAAATAGTTATGTTAACATTTTATGAAGAAATGATTCCAAATTTTAAAATTAGTTTAATATTGAAAATATAAAGACTTTTAATATACATAAATTTAATTTTCAAAATAAAGATAATAGTATTTTTCTACATTTTAATTTGTACATTATAAAATATATTTTATCACTCAGTAATATTTGATGTGACGAAAATTATACGAGTTTAAATTCAAATTTAATTAAGGAACACAACAATGTGTGATAAATTATGCTGAATTTTTAAGAAATTTTTCAATTTGTGGTTGCTGTATCTGGTAGTGGCTTAGGGGGTACCGGGTTTGGCCTTAGTTATCATACTATTGAATATACCTTGCATATCTGATCTGATAAACTTACTATAAAGTTAATTTGCTTATTATTTAAGAAATTTTGCCCCTCATTTTTTAAAAATTAATAGATAATTTCTTAAAAAGATTATTTTTAAAATTAATACGGAAACGAAATTTTGTCACCTTTTTTTTTAAATAAATGTACAAAAGCAATTTTCCTTTAATTCTACCTAGTTATACGTATGTCAGTTTACTTAAAAGAAATTTTTCTTTGTTTAACACTGAATTTGAGAACAAGTTATTGTTAGAAATTGTGTTATTACTAGAAATTCTGAATCCGTTTTTGTTTAACGGAACTTTTTTAAAGTGGAATAATTCTTTTGTGTACTGGATGGATCTTTAGAAGTAAATAAACTTTAGTCTTCTAGAATATGAATATCCATGTTTATAAAGCAGAAATGTTGATATGCCCAATTTTTCATTTGCTGCAACAATGAAAAACTCAAATTTACAGAGGGCTCAGTTAAAATTGTATATTCAGGTAACAATATCCTTAACATCTCGTAATTCGGCTAAAAAAATCACTCCCTCAAAGAAAAAACTCCCTTTATTTCAACGGTTTTTCTATTTTTAAGTGCCCTAACAATCATGGTTTATAAGTTTTTGAAGCAAATGTTCAATATGGAGTGTAAACATATACTGTAAAAAAAGAATACATAAAAAATAATCATATTTTAATTTAAGGAAAAACACATACTAGGTTATTGTTATTAACCCATTAACGACTATTGGCTAGAAAAAAATCGATACTTAATAAATAAACTTTTCGCTTAAGTTAATTTAAATAAAATATTAGGGCAAATGAAGGACATAATGCTTTTGGTATTTAACGTTAATTGGTTAAATATTTTGTTCAGGAATAAAAGTTTTATTGGCATTCAAAAAGTCGACGTTAATATGTTTAACAATATTATTTATTCTTTGAAAAACAATTAGGCTTTTATTCAGTTCTTATCACAATGCTACAAACGACAGTACACAATTAAAAACACCCATCTACACTGCCATTCGATCTCAGCTATAAATTTACTCGAAACCCAATGATTAAAATGACACCTCCGGAAGGAAAGAGTCAGAAATATGTTCATTAACGAAAAAGAACGAAAATAAAACCCCAAATTAACTGAACATACTGTTGGCACTTTCTAAAACATGCCAAGAAACACAACATAATTATATCTACTTTTTCCTTCATACCATAAATAACATTACATCACGAAAGCATGGACTGTAAAAACTAAATGGCCTTTCTACACTGGGTTTTAACTCGGCGTCTTTTGAGTTAGTTCTCGCATAAAACCTACGCACTGTAGTGTGATAGAAAGGAAACTAAATCTACTTGTAATTAATTTTATATGGAATTACGGTTTCTTTTAGAGCTTTGCTTTAAAAAATATAGGAATTAAAGAATATTTTTAGTAGGCTTTATGAAAAAAACATTTGTGCGATATACAAAAAGAAGCAATTAATGTATAAATTATATCTTGGAATGATATTTTGACAATAAATATGTGTTAAAGCCCCTAAGAAATTATAATTAAATATTACGATTTTCATATCAAAAGTTATTATATGTGTGTACTGAAAGAAGATGTAATTGAAAAAAAAATTAACGTATTTTTTAATTGAAGCATATTTTTTGTATTTTACATTTTTATGCTCCTCTGTTGATTTACTGGATAGATTAAATTTTTTCTTTTAAAATTGCATAGTCTTTCAATCAATTTTGAATTTATTTTATAAACAAAAATAATTTTCAATAAATTATCAAAAAAGCACTTTTGGTTAAAAACTGTCGTTTTAGTGAATATTATTGTTTAACTGGAAATAAATTGCGAGTATATATTTGTTGGATGGGGAGGGCGTGTTACATAAAAAAGAAAGGATTCATAATTCATTTCCAATCGTTTCAACAGAGAGATTTTTTAATTGTTGAAACTAACTTTGATTAAACTGTAATCAAAAAATGTTTTACATAAAATACATTTTTTTGAACAGTACAAACAATATAATTTTTTTTACAAGTTGACAAAGATATTTTAAAAATATATATAGTCATTTTTTTAAGAATTGGTTTCTTTTTAATATGATTATTTGATTTAAATGTCAAATTTATATTAATCTAAGTTCGTTCATACCTTTGACTTATTATATTTTTTAATGTTAGTCGTGGTTTGTTTAACTGTACTACTACTCAATTTTTTGTACACTCGTATATTAAAAAAATTCATTGGTGACAGGTTTTTAAAATTTGTAATATATTTTAATTTTTTAGGATTATATTTTTAATTTTTAAGAGTGCAAGTCATACCATTTACGAAGTATGACCCAGGAACACATTAATATTATTGATTGAAGATTCAAAATGTATTCCACTAAAATATCTAAATATAGAAACAGTTTTTATAATAAAAGATTATATATTACACACACACATTAAAAAACAATGACAAATTTGTAAGCAGTCTTCATTTCGTAGCTCACGTTTGCATTTAATAATACATTAAGAGAGTTTGAATGCGTACGGTTTATTAAGAGTAAATCATATTTTTAAAATTCTGCATTATAAAAACGGAAATATTTATAAGATATTTTAAGGAACCCCCGAGGTTAAAAATAGTTTTTAATATATTAATTTATTTAGAATGTAATTGATTCTTTAGTGTAATAGTTCGTTCTAGTAACTAATCCATTAAATAAATGGATATTGGAGGAGCACTTTTCCGTGACAGATTTTTGGAATTTTTGAAGAAGATATATTTCTGGCAAAAATAAGTCATTTATATCGTTTTAATTTTAATGATTGCCTAATTTTTTATATAGTTCAATTCTTCTAGTTCTGGGACTCAGGAAATCAACATATTTCCTTTTTTTTTAGATCAGTGCAATATTTTTTTCTTCGTATAGTGGAAACCGATAAGTATACTGATGTGCGAAGGTCTACTAATGTACTGTATTTTTTTAAAAAGTTAAATACCGTAAGTGGAAAAGGTTCACGCGATTTTAACAATAGTTATTAGAAGTAGAGAGTGATAAAACCTTACCCACAAATATTGATATTCGTAATTATTTACTTAATAAGTTGTTTTTCAGTTGTTGATGCCATTAAAATTACAATACATAGAAATGAATTAGTTGTGAACGTATGTCCTTAAGTAGAATCCATAAAAATGAATTAGTTATGAACGTATGTCCTTAAGTAGAATCCATAAAAATGAATTAGTTATGAACGTATGTCCTTAAGTAGAATCCATAGGAATGAATTAGTTGTGAACGCGTATGTCTTTAGGTGGAATCCATAGAAATGAATTAGTTGTGAACACATGTCCTTAAAAAGAACGGTTATGCCACTTTTTGAGCAAATTTAAAGAAATCAATTAAAAAAATCCATGCATGACTTTGGCTTGGTCAGAATTCAGGACATAGTTTGTGTCTAAATATAATTTTCCATGTTTAAATATAATCTCAATGCTGTCCACATGTAAATTTTCATGTGAAAGAAATTATTCGCATTATTGAACAAATCTATATTTGATGTGTTTTAAGTGAGACACAGTTTATTCATTAAATGTTAAATAAGACTTAACTTACACGCTTCTATCTATAAAAATAACGTTTTTTATTGAAATGTTAAACCAGCTTCACATTTTAAAGTATTATAAGAAAAAAATACAATTTTTGCGATTTGAAGTGCCTTCTAAAGTACAAAAACTGTTCTCTATTCTTTACCCCATGAACAACACCTAAGACTTCCTTTCAAAGTCATTCCTCCCCCATAAAAAACAAAGGACTTTTTTGTGCTCCGGACAATTGGACTTTCCCAGTATCAATCTCAAAGACAAAGAGTCCAGAAGAAGAGCAAACAATCATGATCTTGCACAAGGGAAGTTGACCGAAACACTTTAGTGCAGAACTCCGTCGGCACTTTGTTTAGCACTTTAGCACCTGCGACGATGCAAGATGGTTTGGTAAAAGGGTAATTTACCTTGGAATCATATAGGTAAAGACCGTATAAAGCATTATTGTATTCGTTAAGTAGCTTTGAGGCTTTTATATTAAAACACATTAATTTTATTATGCTCATAACATATTTCGTCGTGGTTTCTTAGAACATGGCAAAATTTCAGTTTTATAAGTGGCAGATTTAAAAAGAATTTAAAATTTTTATAGTTTATTTTTTGTAACATATTGATTTGTTTAACATTTAAAAAATAGACCTAATAAATATCCTTGTAATTATCCTAATAAATTCCCTAATAAATAGCCTTGTAATTACATTTCACTTTACTTTGTTATGGTTCCAATGTACTTTCAGTTTTGTGTGTTTAGTAGTAGATTGTTAAAAAAAGTATTTTTTTTTATGAATGATACTTTAGAGCGATGAAAGTTTTATTTTAATAAAACAGGAAGAATACTTTTCAAATCGAAATTTCTAATAACTACCTCATAATTTTATATAAAAATCTTGAGTTTTGCAATAACGAAACAAAATTTAAATACTTTTTTTTATTAATATCCGTTAAAATTTTGTCAAATTATATGAAAGACCTGTGACGAAAAGCGTTTAAGGATTCTACAATTTACTATTCCTTTTCTTATTTATTTTCTTTTTCTCTAGTTTCTTCCTTTATTGTATCGTATTTGTAGTACTTGTTTTGTATTCTTATTCCGTTGTAATGTACTTAAGCATTGACTTTCATGCTATCGAAATAGGGAATTCTTTTCTCGTGAATAAAAAATACACTGTTAATGCTTTCATCTTTAACACCAGGCATGCCGAATTAGACTGGAATGCGTCTATTTTACGACTGAAGGGTAGGTCCAAATTATGTACGTATATAATGGACATGTTTTTTTTTGCGTTTTCAGAGGTAAATATTTGTAAGAGTTAAAGGTTTTATTTTAATTTATTAGATAAATTATGCTCGAGATATTGCAAAATATATTAACTCATACTTCAAAAATAAAAATAAAGGACATTTTTTTGGAATATAAGAAATATGCAACCAGCCTCATGTGTGTTATGTTTTAGTTTCGTTAAGTTCAGCTTGATATTTTTATCGAGTGTAAAATCATAAGTACTACTGCTGTTTCACAAAACCTTATTTTCAAAAGATTTTTTTTTAGTTCTGGAGACGACGAAAGTGTAATACGGAAGAACTACTCACCAATATTCCGATAAGGGTACATCCGTTCTAAATCAAAATAGCTACTCGACGTTACGGATGAAGACCTTTGAAGATTACAGAGATTTCAGGCGAGACTACAGATCTTCAAATGGGAATGAAAATTATCATCAAACTCCAGCTAGAATCCAATCATGCTATGGAAATATTGATCAAAAGGATAAATAATCTTCCTGCATGTCTCAAAAATATGAATAAAGCTACTGTGGATAGTGAGAGAAGGGCAATATATATCGAAGTGAAACACACACTTAAATGTCGTCTAAAATTGAAGTATATATGGCTCACCAAGTAGAATGTTAAGTAAAGTATACTTGTTGTAACATAACAATATTAATTGAACAAAAATAACCATAAAACAACAATAAGCTTATCTTATACATACAAGATGAACTCGTAATATAACGAGCATAACAAAACTATACCTTGTCTAGCCAAAATGTTAGCTTTGAAAAGACTTTCTTCCCCCATCCCTTCGCTTGAATTTTTCGAAACGGCGTGAGGGTGTTTTTTCCCCAACCTACTTGGGTTTAAACTGTACGGATTGTAAAGTCCACATCAGAACCTCAAACGCATTAGGTTTAGAAAAGCGATACTCCCCCTGTTTCCTTGAAAACCAAGCGAAGGGATGGGAGAAGAAAGTCTTTTCGAAGCTTACATTCTTGCTAGACAAGGTGTAACCACGGATCAACATAAGATATAAAAATAATAAATAACCCAAAAGGGGTGTGCGCGCCAACGCAGTGGCGTTTGCCATATTTATACTAAATACAACAGGAGCTTAAAGCCACCGATCAAGTTAAATAGTTACAGTTCCAGTTAAAGGTACACGCTACATATATTACGCTCCCGTTTTATCTTATTATGGACATGAAAGTATTGCAACAAGAACATAATCCACTCTATTCTATTAAAGTAGAGCTCCCTCTTTACAAATCTGTATTTTTTCATCTATTACATTTCATTTTGAAGTTCTAGTTACTAATAACTCTCATAGATGACAGTAGTACAGTGGTGGAAATTGATTTATGAACTAACATTCTTTTCACCAGATATAGCTTTGTATTATGTGCTAACAATTCAAATTTTGTGTGTTGGATATTCAGAGCATAATAAAGGAATTTCACACATAATTTTTTTTCAAAAAATGATATTAAATAAAAATATATATAATTTTAGTTTTTAAGCATGTCAAATGATGGAAATTGATTTATGAACTCAAATTTATTTGGAACCCAGGTACCAAATATTTTAACTAGTTCTTCATTTGAACTTCAGGGGAGCTTACTATCAGTGTTTATAAATAAGATTAGGCCAAATTTGTTGAAATTTATCTGTTTTATTTCCATTTTAATAAATAGGAAAGCTTGCGGGATTGCCTGAAGCCAAAAAGGTAAAAAATGACATTTATATAATATTGTAACTAATCTGTAAGAAAAATTAGCATATTAATTAAAAGATCAATATATATAATTCATAAATATTTGAAGAATCATTCTGACTTCGGCAAAAACCATCATTAAAGAAGATGTAACCTTCGTGGGACGAGGGACAAAAGCAGGATTATTGGACTTGTATCCCAAAAAGTTACCATTTGTGTCAGCATTTGGGCATTACAGGGCGGATTTGTAATGAACAATCACTTCCTGTAACTCCCAGAAGAGTAGGACAAATATTGATATCGTCGTCGAACTTGAAATGTTACAAAATGAAGGCTGGTCCAAAGCTTACTCTTCACCATAAGAACAGGCTATTAAAATATGGTCATAACTACATAAAAATGGATTGGGTGGGGGTGGATTGAGATAAATGGGAAAAAAGTGAAATTTGCTGATGAAAAAATGTTCAATTTGGATGGACGTGATGGTTTAAAATGTTATTGAAAGGATCTTCGGAAATAACCAAGATCTGTCTTCAGCAGAAATGTTAGTGGTGGAAGTTTGGTGGTTTGGGCCCCGATATCTTATGATTGAAGAAACAAGGTAATGTTTCTGAATTGCTGACAAACATAACTTTATTGCAGATTAGTTCTAGAAAATTCTTTAATTCCTTTTTGCGTTGCAAAACTATGCTTTTGATTAGGTTTTTATGCATGATAATGCAAGTATCCACATTTCAAACGAAATTAAAGACTGTTTAATGAACTAAGTGTTGTTCATTTAGATCACCCTGCCAATAGCCATGACTTAAACCCCAAGAATAATGTCTGAGATCAATTGGTTTGAATAATTTACTCAAATGGAGTATGGTTTTAATGAAGTGTGCATCAGTTATGGAATACAAGGATTTAATCATTAAAAACTGCAAATTGCTTGACCAAAACTTGACCCAAAGTTTTGTGTTGTCTATGAAAAACAAAATCAAGGAAGCATTAGCGACCAAAAATAGTTTTAGCAATTATTAATTGAGATTGAATGCAAAAGTTCATAAATCAATTTCCCTATGCTAAAACTAAAATGTCAAAAAAATAAATTGTTTACGAATTTATATAAAATTTTATTGGCGTGTATAGTTTATAATGCAAAGCCTGTATAGTATATAAAATTTAAATCGATAAAAATGCATTTAATAAAGAAATACTGTTAAAAAACTGTCAGTTCATAAATCAATTTCCACCACTGTATTCAAGATTAAAGAGTGAAGTTATTAACTGTTGTGAAATTACGTCTTTGGCAGTATTCAAAGTATAATAATATTAGTACTAAATAACGAATAAATTGCTTCGAAAAAATAATTATAGTTCAAGAGGGTTATTTTAAAATATATTTTAGTAGTTTTTTCTAATCATTCTTATCAAAATTGGAATTTTGTAGTTGGTATTTGAAACATGGCAAAAAATTAAAAAAATTGAAATTATTTAAATTCCAATGTAGTTACTTTTTTTTCAGTATTTTTCCCATAATGTATGAGAATTAAAGATACAAATATATTTTTTCGGGATGAAAAAAAAATCATGCATTGCAGGGTTAACTCTATGGAATCGTAGGTAGCATCCGAAAAATAAGTAATCGATCTTTGCAAAGCTGAATGTTAGAGACATATCTATCGAACGTGCTCACGGATTGGGATAGATAGACGCTACATGAAAAATTAAAAAATTAAGGGCACAGAAAGAACATTAAGAAGTGATGCATTCTAGAAGAAACATACATATTTAATTATGAATATTGATTTTCCCTCAAAGAACAAAAAACCGCAAGATTTCATTTGCGTAAATTTTTTTAAAATGGAAAAAACAAAGATACTGTCTTGGCCAAGCTGGTTTACAATTAACTTGTTATTAAAGGTTCAGAGTACATTTACGATTTTTATAGTTTAAGAGAGTAATTGAAATTGCTGATCTTCCTTAATCTTAACAAAAAACAGAAAACGCGCTTGAACTAATGGGGATGTTTCACGGTGAAACTGGTAATAGCTTTGTGGTTTAGTTTTCCTTACTCTCGAATTATTTTTTGGTAGGTTGGTAGAGATAATCAGGTTTGTGTGCTGACCAAGCACACTAACCTGAATATAGATCTACCAACCAACCAACTTCACCAAAACAAAAGAGAGTAAGGAAAACAAAACCACAAAGGTATTGCCAGATTCACTGTGAAACAACCCCTTTTGAACTTTTTCTGACGCTTTCTTGAAGCACATATAATGAATCATCAAAAGACTTTAGGTCAATCCTGTCTTCTCTAAAAAAATTATTTAGGAGTTGCAGTTGTCCACAAACAGCCAACTCACTCTTATTTTTTTGTTAACTTTTGAAAAATGACATATAATTATATTTACTTTAAACTTGACATAGGGTAAGGTGGGGTAGGTGGGCCACCTTTTTGGCATAATTCGACTTTCGACCCTCATACCACTGGATATAATCAGCCGAACAACTTATTTTTTTTGTGGCCCATTCTCTCGTATGTTATTACTGTACCCATGGCAATCTTAAAACAAATTGGCAAATAATACATTTAAAAAATACTTTTTTCTTTTTGGTCATCCGAGTGGCCCACTTGCCCCACAAGGTGGGGTAAGTGGGCCACCCCCCTAATATATTTTTATACATAAATATTACCCCCCTAAATATTACCCCCCTATTACCCCACTACCCCCCTATTTTTACACATATATATTACCCCCCTAATATATTTTTACACATAAATATTAGAGATATGGTGGGGTAAGTGGGATAATCTACATGATATTTTGAGTGTTTGAAACAAAAAATTAATGATGTATCTTCGATAGCTCCCCAATATCAACTTTTCTGGCATTCAAGCTTACTAAAAGAAAAAAATCGTTAATTTTCATCTTGGTCATTTTTGCATGTAGTGTTAAAAAAATGTTCGGGCTACAGATTTTAAACTGGCCTATGTCAATGAATAGGACTATGAATAGTGAATATGACTTACCCTATGAATCAGTGAATATGACTTTTTTAAAGTATATTAAAGAGTTGGGGCAAGTGGGCCACCCCTGGCCCACTTACCGCGCCATTGTGGTGGCCCACTTACCCCAAACGTGGGGCAAGTGGGCTACCCTGATTTTCTTTTAGCCTTATCAACATCACAAGTACATGACACTACAAAAAGATACTACTTTTTATACACTTTCGAAATATATAACATTTTGTTTTGTATCATGAACCGTTTGGAAATAAATAAAAAAATAGTATGATGGCGTGAATTACGAAAAGATGCAATTTTACAAATTTTCACAAAAAGGATTGTACCTTGTTACATACTTTAATGAAAATGATGCCATAATGTTTCCTGTATCTATTGGGGTAAATACGTAAAAATATTGTAACAGATTTTTTTTACGTCCATAATTCGGGAAATGCCAGGGGGGTGGCCCACTTGCCCCAATGGCCCACTTACCCCACCTTACCCTATATCAAATTCGAATTTGACTGGAACTCTTCTTCTGCATTTTACTATCATACTAAGTTGCGTTCTCAGAGACAACGTAAAGGATCGATCTAGTTATGGCAGTTTTGTGCATATGATGACAGTGATTCCGCCCTCTAGTAGGGAAGAGTGTAGACTTTTTAGCCGCTCGCCAGAAGAGAGAGAGAGTCACAAGAGACACACAAAGAAGTACACCACAAACACGGAGACAAATAACAACATTTATTGAAAAACACAAACATCCATGCCTTTACCGGGATTCGAGTCCGAGCCCAGCAGCTCCAAAGCTTAGTACTCTAACCATTGCGCCGGCGGGTTTGTACATATAATCTTGACCAAATTATCAGAGAAAATGTGAATGTGTGTGTCGAGAAAATTGAAATATGTCACCTGTATTTTTTTTGTTGCAAATTACATGGTATTTAAAAAAATTATGTTTGATTGTTGTTATTTTCTTCTCAACTCAAAATATTATGATGCTTTTTTGTTGAAAACTTTTTTTGTATTTTGGCAGATAGACGGCTTACTGTTTGAGGTTATTTGGAGTTTTGTTGGTTTTTGTCGTCTAATTTTAAAGTATCAGATTCATTTATTTAAAGTGTCTGATGAACGCTATGCTCAACATGGCTAATTACGATTATAATTTTTTTTATTATTCTGCAATTAGCTAATTTATCTGAGCTATATCTGGTAAGAATATTTCACAAAATAAGGCAATTTTTTTCATTTTGGTTGGATCTCCTAAAAAAGACTATGTATAGTACCTAGACATACCTGCCATTAGTTATCCAATTCCATATGGCCGTGCTTATAAAGTTAACAGACCTTTTAACTTATTATAAATATATTAAAAGTTTATATTAAATTCAAGATTACATATATAATTATATTTTATTATTTTGTTCAACTTTTAATTATATAAACACCAACAAAAATCCCCTATTTGTTCTAAATTACAATTGAAAGGATTTTTCGCACCAAATCTTTTATTTATATCACGTAATTTCCACTAATGGTTCAAACTACATCTACATAATTTCAAACTCTTAATATTTATTTGCATACAAATAAATATTTGTTTTGCCCTAATTATCTTCATTTGTATTGAGTGAAAATGGATGACGAAAGTCATTCCGAAAGTAAAACAAAACAGCCGGAAATTCTATTGAAAACATCATATGCACAATAAATTTCTTGTTCAAAAAGTGTTCCGATTTTCCTTGGACTGCAAAAGAATGAACCTTTATAATGATGCTCTGTTACAAAAGCTTTATTTTTAGAGCACCAGTCACACAAGTATCTTCCTTTCACATTAGTTTCACATTAGTCGGAGCTTTTATAGTATTGGGAGCAATTTTATATGTTTCCTTTAAAGAAGAGTTATTTAATTTTCTTGGTTTTTTTTTAAGAAGAACTTTGATAATTTGAGACATAAATATTTTACAATGACACACTCTTTGATAGATTGTTTAATTACTTTAGATTATTTATTTTGCATTTCAGAAGAAAAAAAACTTAATTTAAGATTGAAAGTAGCGGAATTATCTCGTTATTCAAGTAACAACATTTATAATTTATAGTTCTAAAAGTTAGTAATAGTAAATTTAAAATTAAAGAAGTAGTTAAAATGTAAAATAATGCATTGGTTATGACAATTTATCCTATACGTAATTGAACTCTATGCTTTCTTACATAATTTTAACGTACCTTTAATTAAATATTTACAAATTATAATAACATTAAATCTTACTAGAAATTATAATATGATTAACAAAACTTATCATTGCAAGCATTAAAGATATTCCGATCAATACGGTTTCGCATATTGCATTTTGAATTAATACATTGAATCGGCAAAAACGATGTTACAAAAGTTGAGAATAACCTAAGTAAAATGATTTTGGTCTTCTCTGTATCTATTGTTTGGTCTTTGTACATGTTTTTAGAAAATTGTTTAAGACACAAAATGTAGGAAAACAACTTAACTACACTGTAAATAAAAAATTAGCAATGCTGCTGGGATATTTGTGGAAGCTGTCAAACACTTATTAGTAATTTTTCTAGAACACATCGGTAACTTAACCAAACAATTTATGAAACAATTAAACATATAGCCAGTAACGTTCCTGGAAATGTATACTTTCAAAATTTAATTTAGAGGCAAAGACGAGACAGTGCAATACTCTTTTATTTCTTTCTCAACTACGTGCTACTTGGATTGGTGTCTGTCCAGATCCGATCCATCAAAGTTTGGTTCCATTACTTAAACTACTTCATTGCGGCGCATGGAGGCCATAGTTCATTGTTGACACAAATTGATTTGTCCAAAATGATGTATACAATATAATTTTACTTATTTTTCTGAGAAAAACATGACAATCCAAAAAGGCGATGTAGACTTGATAAAGCGTTTTCGAATCATAAGAGTAACGTAATTTTTTTTACTCTGTACTTCTGTCTTAATTTGGACATCTTAGTAAAAGAAACTGTAAATAAATAAACTAAACAATTTATGCTTTAGACGGGAGGAAGCAAACATATTTTTTTTACTCTAGCGTTGTTATCAATGGAAAGTTTTACAACAGTACAATAAAACTCTTCATATGCGAGAACAAACCAGCTAAAATGTCAAACTGTTACTTTCTTTTAGCTCCTAGCTTGTAGAAACCATTTGAACAAGACTAAAAAAAGAATGTTAAAAAACAAAACTTTTACGAACTTGCATTATTTGAAAACAAATTGGCTCGTATATCAGCAATGATGTCTTTGTCATGTGTGACAATGGCCTATGTTCGGGAATCGTCCTTTAGAAATTGAATCTCTCATTAGAGTCAAATCCAGTGGAGAATTACCCCAGAGCGCTTCTTACATAAAATATTTTATTAAAAAAAAGCTCGTACGAAAACCTTACTTTAAGCGTTATCCCATTTTACATTATGCATTTAAATTAATGTAACAATTTATTTCGTATTCTATGAAACAAATGCCCTTGTGAAAATACAATCTGCGTGTGTGAAGGAGAAATTATCCTTTCAATAAACATAAAATGTGTTGTTTACTCATTTGCATGGAATATTTATTCAAAAATTATTCCTGGATGATTCAAAAATTATTCTTCATGCATAAATTTGAGACGCTTCTTTTGTCTTATTGCATTTTAATCTAAATATGAGCTAAAAAATAGATTTAACCAAGTCGGTTTGTAAAAGAAACTATTACTTCCACCCCAAATTCCTCCATGGTTATAGAAAAAGCACCAATACCAGCCTTTAAATCTATATATTAAACTATTAAACGTTAAAATTAAACTTTTTTCATTGATAATTAAATAACTATTACTTGTCGTTTTCATAACGAGGAGGGAAAAAGCAGCTTCTGTTGATCCGGGGATTTGAGCACCCTAAAGGTAGAAGACTGTCTTGGCTCAGGTAAGTGTTCTTTTTGGTCTGGCACCTACCCTCTGGCCTGCACAGCTTGGAAGACCCGGCCGGTAGTAAACTACCGCTGGTATAGCCCATTGGGTCATAGGTGTACGCAAGCCCCACCGCCGCGACAAAGGCAGCACTATTTACCACCTGCACTACGGTCGCCAGATTGGCAAGTGGCCACGTAAAATGTCTCTCCTTCTCAGAGGGCAAGAAGACCTTTGCAACCTGCCCGAAATGTCAAGTTCACCAGGCCTCCCCCGAGCATATTGTAGACTGCGTCGGACTATCCAAAGATGATATTTTCTCGTCTCCTCTGCTCGTCATAGACTGGAAGTTGCCATTTACTTGGTCTGACGAAGCCAGACCAAGGATGATTAGCCACAACAACACAACAACACTTGTCGTTTTCAAAAATTATTTTTATTAAGAAGAATAAATATGCAATATTGCTCACACTTAAAGAGAAGCGAAGCCTTTCGAATCGAGGTACAACATTAACACTATCATCTTCAATGCATAACTACATATATTGTTTTTTAAATACCGTTAAGAACAAAAGCCATTAAGAACCATTACCATTACCATTAAGAAAAACAAAAGACAATGACGAAAAAACTTCGCCAAAAAGAATAATTATGATTAAAAAGTCAATATTCTTGAATAAATTGGTAAATGAGAAACTTTTAATCTTGACATTATTAACGTAGTATTTAAACAAAAATACATTCAAATGAAGCTGTTTATTGAAAATAAATAAATATTTAATACCATATATTTGAAAAACAATTAGGAAATTTACATATTTATTAGTTTCGATTTCTTTTACCGTATTATCTTATCGTAGTATTTAAACAAAAATACATGCAAATGAAGCTGTTTACTGAAAATAAATAAATATTTAATACCATATATTTGAAAAACAATTAGGAAATTTACATATTTATTAGTTTCGATTTCTTTTACCATTATTTCTTTATTTAACCTTGATTTCAAACTAAAGTTGTTCTTGCATTTTTATTCATTTTCTAAGCCAAGCAAATTACTTATGAAATATGGAAAAAAGTTTGATCGAATAAAAACGTATGTAAAAAAATTTAGTTGAACGAATCAAATGCGTTCTTGTTACGAATAATGATCCATAAACTACGTTCTCTAAAGGGATTTTTGATATTTCACCTTAACGAGTAGTATAACAACCGGAAGAATATGCTCGATATTCGCTTCCAACCTATTTTTTAAAAGTTATAATAATCTTTTTAGAATTGAAGAAAAAAAGAACATCTTTTTTGACAAGTTAAAAACTTGTTATGCAAGTTTTTGGAGAAGAAATAGAGTTGAACTTCGTTAAAAATAGAATATTTCCCATGTATCATATTTTTATACTCATAAATTACTAATTGTTTTTAAAAAATATATATTTTATCATCATAAAGATATTTGCAGCAAAACCATTTATTTCATAACTACTTTCTTTGATTTTTAAAATTACATCTGTCATTTTGATTAGGTATGCTTTATTTGACGTTACTTAAGTACTTTATTAATAACCATTTTCTTTCAATTAGAAAAACTAAGTAAGAAGTTTTTAATTTATATAACAAAAACATTTTAGTGACTGAACTATTTTCTAGAAATTACGTAAAATAAAAAAAAATTAAGTATTGTTTTTTAAAGCAATGTTTTTTTAAATAATAAAAATACACATAATATATCTAATAGTAAGTTTTCATGCAATATTTTACAATGTTATGAATATAATTAATTGCAAAAAAATTTAGTCCTGATAAATAAATCGGAATTTATTGAAATTTTTCTACATCTTAAGAAGTCTAATATGTTTGTTTTAGTCGTTGAAATATATTTTTTTAAAAAATATTTTTCATTTTTATGTAAAGTGTATGCAAGTATCTTTTTAAGTATAAGATTTTTTTTTAACTGTTGGCATACGATACATAATCATATAAAATTAAATGAATTGCACATAATCAAACCGAGTATTTAAAAATACCACAAAAAATAATAATTAAAAATTAAACGAACGAAAGTTAAAAGTATGTTTCGAAAAATTTAAGGAAATTAAACAATTAGAAACTTTATAGTTTGCATGGCTATTGATTAAGAAGTTGTCAAAAATAAATGTGAAATGCTTAATTGGAATTTTTTTAAAAGTAATTTCATTTTCTTTCTATAAATCTTATTCGTGGCAAATTTAAAGTACTGCCCCCACAAACAATCCATGTATAAACTAAAATTTATTTCTGAAACTACAAGTATCTTATTTCTGTTACAATACCCATGAGAAATCTTCTTTACTCTCCTGGTTAAGATTGTGCAAAAATACTACATGGCCATTTAGTCTCCAGATACCTTAAAAAACTAATCAACTAGACTTCCATAACAGTTGGGCAATAATATTGTAGAATATTTTGTTGAATGGTGAAAATTCCTTTAACATATTTTATTTATTTCAAATTATTTTCTTATTTTTTAAGGATCAGATAACAAATGAATTTAGTTAATAAAAAATAATTTAACAAAACAAATTAACCTAAAAAATTGTTACATTAAAAACTACACATTATTTTAGACACTATTTTATTACTGGTATTTTATATAATTTTTTTTGATAAAATACCTAAATGCAAGGCAGAGGAATTTAACCCTTTCAGTCCCAGTGATGCCATTTGGTATCATCATGTTTCTGATCATGATTTTAAAAAAATAATTGGTCTGGCATTTATTGGGATTAATAAAAATATTTTCTAATAGAAAAAAGTTTGAAGAATCGAATGATGTAATTTTTGATATCATAAATGGCTATAGACGATCAGAAAAAAATCCTGAAATGCTGATGCCAATTTGTCATTTGGATTGAAAGGGTTGAGCGAAAAAAAAATAGAAAATCAAGATGCAATAGTTGAAAATAAATTTCACTAATATGCAGTAAACCAATAGAGTATCAGCTTGTATTTAAAACTGCTTCCAAAAGTTCCTAAATGTAGTAAAAAAACCTACAGAAGTATATAACTTCTTGTTTTCTATTTAATTTATTGAAAATATTTCCAATTTTACGAAAGATTTAGCAATTTAAAATGTTCCACATAAAAAAATAAGTAACACTTTTTAAACTTTTCTTATCATTTCAGGAAAACCAATTTACAATTACTGCATGTCCACACACATAAAAAAAAATGCAGCATAATTGTTTCTTCAAAGTTTCAAGAGTTTTAGAAAAGTCATTGTTTTCTTAGATAACATTGCAAAAAAGTAAAGCATACAAAATCTTTCCGACAACGTCCCTATAATAGCATGTCATCTGTTACATATCTTTGCCCTCGGGGTTTTATTTTGACAATGGGATTCGAAAGAATTCTTGTTTTTGAAATCAAAAGGTTTTGATCAGAATTCGCAAATACCACCGAGATCAATAAAAGCTTTTTGGTGACAAAAAAACTCATAAAAAATGGCTTATTGTTTGTTTTTCATTATTATTGTTAGTTTTTCATTATTATTGTTGGACTATCTTACTTAAATATTATACGGGAGGTAAGCTCATTGTAATTCTGATGCTATTTGTGTTACAAAATAATGTTTAAAGCTCATATCTTTGGTGCTTTTAAATCCTGCATCTAAATATTCATAAATGTAGTGTTCTGAGTTAATACAAATTTTTGCTTTATACTTGTCTGAAGCACTGACTGTCTATACTTGTTCAAAGCACTGACATTTTTCATGAATCAAAATTTAAATAATCTGGCTTTACTTCTCGCGGTTGATAGACACAGCAATTTTCATAGCATATTAATCCTCTAAATGCATACATACTGTTGGCATATGGCAACAAGTAGCACAATCCACTTTATTCTATTAAAGTAGAGCTCTCTCTCTAAAAGTCTGTGTTTTTTCATATATTACATTCCATTTTGAAGTTTTAGTTACTAATAACCCTCATAGACGACAGTAGTAAAAGTGCATTCGAAATTAAAGAGAGAAGTTATTAACTGTTGGGAAATTACGTCTTTGTCAGTATTCAAAGTACAGCAATATTAATGCTAAATACAAATAATTTGTTTTGAAAAAATAATTATTATTCAAGAGGGTTATTTTAAAATATATTTAGTAGTTTTCTAGTCTTTCTTATCAAAATTGGAATTTTGAAGTTGATTTTTGCCATACTGCAAAAAATTAAAAAAAAATTGAAGTTATTAATATTCCGATGCAGTTAATTTTTTTTCAGTATTTTTACCATAATGTATGAGTATAAAGATACAAATATATTTTTTCGGGATAAAAAATGATACATTACAATGTTTATCATAAAAGTATACATTTCTATATCGAAAAGGGATATCTAAGGAACAAACATAAAATAACACAGTTTTTGAGAAATTTTAAATTTGCTAAAATATTACAGTTGTGCAAACAATTTTGATTGCCACTGTAGTTTAAAAACTATTGAAATGTAACACTTCACGAATTTCTATATAACCACTCATTAAATTAATATGTATAGGTCTGTGGGGAGCCCTGTGGTCAGAGTTTTGATCTCCGGATCGAATTGTCCCGCAATCGAGTAATGGTCGCTGAAGACCCATCGAATATATGCGGAGTACGTGCACGAAAAATCTGTTGGGTCCGAAAGTCATGTGGGCGGTCATTGCGCAGTCTCCCACAGATACAGGTCCCTGGATACGATTTCCCTCCTCTTCAGGGGCATGTCTAAACAGATACCGCGCGATAGATGGCAGCATCTGTCACGTATGTGTGAGTGGGTGTTAGTGTGTGTGTGTGTTGTGTCTGTCTTAATCGACGAATTTTTTATAAGCGGGTCTCAATTCAAGCACACAAGCATGAAAATATATGTATACCAATCAACCAACCAACCAACCGATATTTCTAAAGGCTACTGTTAATCCATGAGGAAAGTTAAATTTTAAACCGAAATAGTTATATGGAAAATTTAAAAGAAATTTGCGCATGTCCAATTTTGACCAAAACTGTATTATAATGTTCGGCCCGGTAGGGTAGACTGACCAGTGAGTGAACAGGCTCAGTGAATGAACATTTGGTAAATATAATTAAAAAAATAAGGATTGAAAATCATTCCACTATATGGATTGGCAACACTGACTTCATCCCATGTAGTAGGAAGCTATCTGACAATGGTTGGTTGTGTCCTGGTCATTATATCCTGGTGTTCATTCACTGGCGAACGTGACGCCTTAAACGTTCATTCACTGGTTAGTCTACTGGAATTTTCTCTTCAAATTTGGTGTCAGTGGCAAAATCCTTTTAAGTTCTCAAACAATTATAAATAGTTATATTCCAAGTTACTACACTTTGCATTAAACTAATTAGAAGTTCAGTTAAAAAATATTTGTAATCAATATATAACACAAAGTTTCGACAATCTTACCCGACATAAATTATTCAAAAGCTCTGATTACGATAGAAAAATAACGAACCAATTTATCTGAGCCAACTTTGGAATAAATAATAAAAGTTAAGTTTATTTTGAAGCTTAAATGATTCAAAGGGATACTTTTTTTTCACTCACTTAGTAGATTAATTGTCTTTAAATATATTATTTTTTTTAAATATTTTTTATTTAATTAGATTTAATATTAATTTCTTCTTAAATGCGTTGAAAGGTTATTGAAGAAAATAATAAATGTTTCTGCATTTTTTTCTCTATCGTCAATGCAATTTATATTAATTGTTAACGGAATATCACTTGTTTTAGTTAGGACTTTATGTGTTTAATAAATGAAATGTGTTACTATAATACAATAAAAAATTGATTTATCAACTGAGCCAGGACTAGTTCTACTTTAAAAGTACCTTTGACCTAAGAATAAAACATTGTATACTATTTTATATTTGTATTAAGTCAAGAAAGTGTCGTCATTTCCAAAAGCAATTTTTTTTTTAACGAAGAGCATTTGTTAAAAAGTTATAAAGTTGCAAAAGCTGCTTCAATTGCTGGTAGACTGAAAAAAAGCTGAATTAAAACTGGAAATGGATGAGTAAGAAAATTTAAATTTTGTGCTATTTAAATTTTCGCAAACGTAAGCTTATTTCGCTGTCAATTGTTGACCCTTGCATATTTTACTAAAATGGCTTTTGAAACGTTCATATTCTACCATTTTATGGAATAAAATTTACTTAGCAGTATTACATGTGTAACTTTAAATAGCTTGTTTGGAAAAAGGCGTGACTTTTTTTTCGTTTCACATTTTCCCTCGATACATCCGAGAATCAAACCTGAGCTCAACAGCCATAAATTTAGTACCGTAACTGCTGAGCTACTCGCGATGTATCAAGGGAAATAATAACTTATATCACTGGCAGCGACCAGACAGTATAAGATTTTTATTAGATTTAGCTTCCTTTAAGACATGGTGGAAATAATTTCTATGATGCTTGTTAAAAAAGTATTGATAGTATTTTTTTGCATGAATTGAAAAGTGAGATGCTGCTTTGTGTTAGTAGATCTTTTATAATAGTTTAACAATAACAGGAATTTTGCAACAAATGTTACTTAGAAAACTGCTCACTATGTGTAAAAAAACCATCGTTTACCTTTACGAAGGTAAAATTGCTTGCCTTCATTCAAGGTTTTTATATAATTACCAATTAATGTATTGTTCAAAAACTTAACTTACCATTAACTTTAAATCTAATCTTATACCTTATTATTTTTTTACTACCTTTAACCACACAATTTAAAATATTTTTGATGAACAGTTAATTATAATTATAAATTTTATTGCAAATCTAAACTGTAAATATATTATCCTTTAACTGAAAAAGGTAAAAATAATGTTCAGTCGCTAAAGTATCCTTTAGTAATTTTGCTAATAGCTACAAAAGAAAAAGGAAATTAAGAAAAAAATGTCAGTGTGTGTAACCCAACAAATTACTTTTTTAACGGTAAAATTTGAATAATTTTTACTTCATTTAAATATAATTTTTTTGTTTGACTTAATATATAATCTCAGGGTTATTAAAGAAAATTGATGCTAACCAAATTGCGGTAAGTACATTAAGAAATACATTAGTATATTATGACCTTTATTGAAAGTTTTTACTTAAACGATTGAATAACATTTGATAACCATCTTATTAAATTACAAGTGGAAACTTAAAATTAATAGCTAAAAAAAGACTAATGGTAAATTAAAACTAATACCCACTTTGAAATTACTTTATTTTGTATGTATTTTCACTGTGAATTGTTATTTCTTCCTTAAAAAAGGAAGAGTTTTTTTAATCCTAATGAATTAAATGAATGTGCTCATATGCTTTAAAGAGAATTAATCAGATATCGGATATTTTGTAACTAAACACTTCATTTTTACTTATGACTACATATTCTATAATTAATATCCTATAAAGCTTAAATATAAATACTCTAATATAGATATAGACGTATAAAAGAGATAAAACAGCTCATGGCAATGGCAAAAGATAATAAACAACTTCTTTAACTACATGACATTAAATGACATTTTTAGTCGAAAGAAACTCGTATTTTAAGGCTGAGAAGGACATAAAGAAAGTAATCAGGTAACAACATTGCTCGAAATTATATCCTATAAAACTCCATATAAATACATGTTATTCCGTGTCATAAATAACTCAGCATAACATATGGCCATGCCATGAAAAAAGTAACTCTTTTTAACACTAATAAACACCGTCTCACTAACCCGAGCTGTCTTGAGATATAACTGTCATAAAATTTAAGAGATAGTGTGCTCCGATGATAAATTGATGTGACATGCACCTAGTTAATTTTTATTTTTATGAAGCTGGTGTTTGTGTTTGAAAAATTGAGAAGAAAATGCATCAAAAAACGTTTGAAGACAGAGTGTACGATGTTGTGAAGAGTAAAATTATGTTTCGGACTATATTCTGAAGGTTTTTGAATTAAAAAGTGTATGTAAGTTTATGAAAATGTTTTTTTTATGTAATGTCATAAAAACAACCCTGTGAAAACAGCCGTGTGTTTGTTTTTTCTACACTTAAAACATCTATAAAATTACAGCACTTGTTGCGGTTATTTTTTTTTACATAATAGTGTTGCAATTTTGTTTTGACAGCAAATTGTTGTTTTCTTGGCTTACACTGTACAGGGTCCCATGAACAACATACTGCAACAGGGTTTAACCCTTTCAGTCCCAGTGATGCCATTTGGAATCATCACTTTCAATATTTTTTTCCAAATGTTTATGTCCCGTCATGACATCCAAACACACATCATTCGATTCTTCATACTTTGTTCTATTAGACAATATTTTACATTAATCTCAATAGAAGTCAGAACTACTATTTTTTATTTAGAAAATAGCTAACAAGCGTTTCACCTGATTTTTGAAAAGTTCACTTCAGTTCCTCCTGTTTAAAACACAATTTAAACTATTTCGGTTAAAATAATTACTAAATTTTTTTTAATTGTGTGGTCAGATACCTTAAAAAGTATAACTCAAAGTGTTTTTAAGTAATATATATATATTTTTATTTTGTTGTTTTCCACAGTTAAAATTTTGTTGGCATTATTTTAAAAACCATATAAAAAATTAGGATGATTTTTTCCTCTTATGAAACTCTTATTTTTAACCTAAAATAAGCTTATTTTGTGAATATCAGATGTTTCTGTAGTGAAGTAAATTTTTGGGACTGAAAGGGTTAAACAGAAGATCATCCAATTACTGCCACAAAAGCAAATGTTTTCGTCAGTACCACACAGTCCACACAATAAATGTTACACCCATGTACATTTTAACTTCATTTAAATATAATTTACTTCTTTTCTATTTAATATATAATCGTTGAGTTATCAAGGAAATAGAAAATAATGATGTCGATTAAAAATCTTAAAATTGTTAACTTGGTACTTATGTTGATATTTTTTATTTTAATTAATGGTTAGTTTCCCGAAAGTTGAATCGTAAGTAAAGCACTTAAAAAATCGAAATTTATCTTTTAAGATTTGTTTTAAGTTTTGACTTTTAAAACAATAAAATGTGACACTAAAAGGCTAAATACAATAAAAGTAACGTTAACAAATTATCTTTAAGGAGCTTAACCAAAATTATTTATAGAAACCTTAATCCACAGCAATCCCAAAATAATTGCTTTAGGTGGTTTTATCGCTTTTTATCGCTTTAAATTTAATGCAATGACTTAATAACAGTAATAGGAATAAACCTATACATTTTAAACTAATATTTGCAATTTTTATTAAATAGAAGACAGTTTATGCTTTAAAAGACATTATTCTCCTTATGGTAAACATTACGTTTTACGGTTTAAAAATTACAATCCGATGTTTGTTTTAATTAAATATTTCAAAAAAGTCATTAAGATAAAAAAATAAGAAAATCTCAATTAATTGAAAAATTAATAATTTATTGGGTACGTTTTAAATTTTTGATATTTGAACTATTTGGAAAATGCAATATTTTTTCAATCAGAATAATAGGATTATATTTTGATAATAAACCAATATTTTCTTAATTAAAAAAAACTTGATAATTTAATGTAGAACGTTGCACAAGAATTTTTCATTTACACAATAACTTTAAAAAGTGTATAAAATATAAGAAGATGTTAAAATTAATTAGAGATTTAAGGAGCAAGAGTAATTTGAACATAAACTTGTTTTTTCATGCATCATCATAATTTCTGTGCATGGAAAACTTTTTCCCACTTAGTTATCATTAGTTCTGAAGTGATCATGAAGTTGTACGCAAAAACATTGACAAAAATAACGACAAACATTGACAAAAATAAAATAATTAAAAAAATGCTTGTTTAGGAAATCATAATAATTAAATATCATAAAATTAACAAAGTTTATTCTTTTAAAAGGAATCTTGGTAAGAATTGTCAGTGAAAGTATTAAAAGACTTTTGAAATAAATATTCTACAAAATAAAGTATAAGAATTTTTATTAAACAGTATACCGTTATTATTTAATGTAAAACTTAAACCTTTGAAAGAGTGAAACAAATGTATTTATCGTTAAATTTTTAATAAACAAAATAGTACAGTCTTCGACTTTCTAAATGTCAATGTGTTTTTATTTTAATAAATATATTATTGCTAATAGAGAATTCTGAAACATAATTTTCTGTTCTCACTGGCGTTACTCTAACCTATTTTTTTTATCATTCTAATAAAACTGATAACATACTTGATCTCAAATTTGAGAACAATGTAATCGTAGTTAATATGAATCAATGATGTTTTTCCAATAAATAAAAACATTGTTCTCAAAATTGACATCCGATTTCCAACATTGTTTTCAAAAATACAATCCACCTCATACAATATTCACAAAGGACGAAGTTATTTATTTGGAATTCTAGATTACGATAAGTCGACTGCTGGGAAAATCTGAAGTGACATCCCAAAACCCGTTAATTATGTAGAGAAGATAATTACTGCGGAGTTAAGGAATGAAGCCTGAAGTTGAGAATGGGGTGATGGTGCCTGGCGCGAAGAAAACTGAAGCAGTATGAAAGTCGCCAAATCTTTGTGAAAAGTCTAGAGTCAATGAATATTGGCTGTGCTTAAGAAGACAGAGTATTGACATTCTAGACCTGGGAAAATTGGCACGAAATTGCCTTGTACGTTGAGAAGAAGTGTACCAATATGCCAAAACTACTAGTTATCTAGATGGTATTTCTTGGAAATAATATAACTTTTTTCTTTAAGAACTAGTGATTTTTTTTTTTTTGAAAAATGACAATTGGGGGCGATGATTGTAGATTGTCCTTCAATATGCGAATTCAAACAAGGTTCAAATATTTCATTTCATACGAAGGATTGTTCACTTTTGAATTTGTCAAATGCAATTTTGAATCTCTAAGTAATTTACTGATCGTTTGTTTGGAATAAAGTCACTAAATACAGACTTGTTTTAGCAAAAATGTCATGACAACTGATAGCTTTGGAAGTTCGGTGAATGTTTCCTTGCTATGTAATTTAATATATATTAATAACATAGGTGAGCGCGAATCGCCATTTTAAGAATTCTTTTAACGTTTTGCAGAGCCAATAACTAATTCTTCAAATATAGGCCTATAGTGTAATCCATAATGCCTTCGTTTCGCGCACCCCCATTTACATTGGCCTCACTTCTGTGTCATTCTTACCTTTTCTTGAATGAAACTTTGCTAAAAGACTTGTTAATGATCATTTTGAAATCTGGACAGGAAATTGTTACATAGATGAACAGCTTTAATCGCATTCTTTCGAAGTCTTTCAGATGAGTGAGAACACTCACGTTTAAAAGTGATTTACTAAATTAGCGATGTATGTAGGTAGCGCACTTATAGGATTAATAAATATTTTATGAATTGTTTTTCTCTTATTTTTATACTTTTAAAACGAGTTGTTATTTGTTTCAATAAGAATAATTATTAACTCGTTTCGAGTAAATTTAAATAAGAAAAAAAAATATTTACGCATAAAATTTAATGTGTGTGCGGAGTTAATAAAACAGAGTTAAAAATCTGATTGGAGAGCAGATTGATGTGTAGAGCTAAAAATCTAATTATTTCAGGCAAGCAAATAAAATTTAAATAAATTCTTAACTAATGTTATTATTGTTAATATGTCATTTAATTCAGACAAATGAGCAAAAAAAGTTTTGCAATGATAGTTTAAATTGTGTTTTTCATAGTTTGTTTTTACCAAACAATAAGCACTTTACACGAAAAAAGTTTATTTCACTTTATATGGTAAATAGGTGATTAAACTATTGCTGTTTGTTAGTTGAATTTTTACTTAAAGTTTTCGAAGTCGTAACAAACTTCTACAGGGCACTGAAAAAACTGTATAAAATTTTACTTTGTCATGTTAATATTTCCAAAACATCGAAAATATTGTATGAATAATAAATGCGTAATATATTGAAAAAATATGAAACATTTTATGAATCATGAAAATGTTAATGGTTTGCAAAACAACCCATAAAATAAACCGTTTTTAAATGCATATATATAGTTTACAGATACTTACAGCATGGGTTTCTATACTAATTGTATGAAGCAAAAATGTAATTACAAAAGTTCAATGTCTACACTATTTTGTTAAATCTAGAAATACTTCTAAAAAATATTAATCAAAATAAAAACAATATCAAAGTAGAAATGTTATAAAATATCGAACAATATAATTAATATACGTGGTATAATGGTCTTCTGGAGTTCTTCCTCCTAAGTTATTTTTGTTATTTTAAACATATATTCAAAATTTAAGATAAAAGAGTCAAAATAGCAAACAGTGTTTTATTCCTTGTCCTATACACAACGAAAAGAACTTTGATTATAAAGTTAATTAATCAAAATGGAATCAGTTTAACTCATTTTTGAAGGGGTTGATAGTCTGTGTTTTAGGATCCTAGAGCACAAATTAGATAAAAATAAATTACTTAAAATTGTAATTAAAATATATAATAGAAAACATGTAACCATATATAAAGTGTTGCCATAAGTCCCTTTTCATGCAATAGTGAAAATTTGATAACGTTGATTGTATTTCTTTTTGTAAAAAATGGTTAGGTTGTTCTAGACAAATTTATTTTAATCTTACTCAACCAAGCCACTAAAATATTTCAGAAAAATATTATCTATATCTAACAGAAATTTCTCCACTATTTTATAACTTATTCTTAAATATTAAATGTAAATACATTCCTACAAAAGAATACCTTAGCAAATAAACGTACATATAAACAAAGTTAGAATTTTTATTTGTATCTCACAACCTAAAACCTAAATTGGGATTTTATTTTTCTTCCAATTATTAATGCCGTAAGAAATAATTCTAATCGCATAATACATAAGCACAAAAAGTTATTTTAGCGTTAGTTATTTGACTTTTATTCCCTAGCTTCTTTCTCAACACATAACTTCATAGCATTTGACATTAATATCCGAAGGATTTTATTCTTTCCTATTTACGACCTTAATATATAATAACGTAACGAGAACTATAAATAAATGAGCTAAGAAATTCTTTTACTTACTAAAAGTATAAGCAAAAAACGCTTATGCTTTTGTACTTTTCCTACGCCGCATCGTAATTTATTTATAAAATTTTGCTTGGTTTGTTTGTCTATTTTTATTCTGTGATTGAAGCAATTGAATATGCAAATAATCGTTTGATTATTATTTTTTATTTTGTTTGTTGTATGCGATAAGAATAAAGTTAATGTTTGTTATGTGGTATAGAATAGAAGTAAAATTAGTATTTGAACTGTGTTTTTATTTCAAAAATGTCTTAAAGCATTCCATTTAACAGTATTTTAAAATAACATGCTTAGCTTAAAAATTTACTGACTTATAATATATTTACTACGGTTTGAAAATTGAAAACTTGTTTTTAAACATTTTTATCTTAATAAAAAAAATGGAGTGCTTCTTTTAAAATAAATTTATGCAATAGCAATAAATTTATTGAAATATAATTTTAAGTAAAAGGCTTTTTACTATCCGCTTAAAATAATCCATTGCTAAAATGTTAGTACAACTTTTCAGAACTTTTTAAAATGAGTTTTTGATTCACATGGTCCTTAGTAATTGCATTTTATTTATATCTTGAGTGGTTTGCATTATCTCCAAAGAGAGTTATAAATTGAAAAAAATGTACATTTACTTAATTCAATGATGTTAAAACGCTTTTCTACATCTTCAATACTGTTCCACACACATTTGAATAACACTTTTTTTTAAAGGTTATAATAAAAAGTGAAACTCAATGTTACAAAAACTAAAGATGGAAAGTAGTTCCTTCTATGAGAAAAAATCAATCGAAAAAGCATAATTAAAAATTTCGTTTCAGAGAGATATATATCTACTAAAAACTCATTATTTTACTTAGAAACTGGATATTATTGATAATGGTCTTCATAAAAAATATGATAAATACATTTAATACTTTTATTATTTTTTTAAACTCAACCAAAGACTAAACTATCACGTTGTGAATGTTAATAACTAGTAATAAATGATTTGCGGATATGTTTTCTTATTATTATTTTACAATAAGTATTTATATTAATAATAATAACACAATACTGAAATAATAAAATAATAATACAAATATTAATAATAGTACTCTCCCGTGAAAAATTTGGTGTAATACTATTCTAGATTTATAAAGCAATATAATTCCAAGAAATCACAGAACTTTTGTGTAATGTTATTCAATAAATTTGGTGTAATTTTGTTGCACGCATCTGAAGGCAGTTAGACACCTATGCAGTAAGAAAATGCAAATTCAAATGATTATTTCTGATTGCAGAAAATCCTTATAACTAAGGAATCACTATAACAAAAAGGCAGATACTGATGAATAAAAAGGTTAAAGAAAGATAATAAGGATCTTGGCAGGTTTCTTTGCGGACGTTAAAAAATCTGTTTTGAGCAGTGAAATATTGGAGTTCCCACTTTCTTTGTCGACTTGGAATCTCTGTCAAAAAACTGAATTCCCCAAAGAATCGAATTTTTCCAAAATGCAAGAAAGGAATATTCCAACATTGAATTTTGAGGATGCAGTGTTAAAATGGTGCGCTGATAGTGTTGTTGAATACTGTAGTTGCATATTTATTTACCATGTGAGGATATTAGTATTCAAACTTGTCAATAATTACCCTTAATCATTTGATATTATTATAAAATTTCTACATTTGTAATTAACATATATTATACTTTTCAAAGTATTTATTCGTATACTCTAATTCCATGTAACTGCAGTGAAAGTAACAATTTAAAAAAGATTATTAAATTTAAAAAAAAATGAAGCACGTTCCGGTACTTAATTGCAATAAGTGTAGGTCAGCTATATTCAGCTGATTTTTTTAATGTTAAAAAATAATGATATACATCTTTTACACATGGAACTTTCACTACAGAAAGTGCAAGTTTGAGTGGAATTAGTCAATTGTATTTATTTCTAAAAAATTGAATCAAGAAATAACTAACTGAAACAATGGTTGCAAGTCGATTAAGTAGATAATTAAAGGATTTTAAGTACTTATAATGGATCATTAATGATGTTTTTATTAAATGATTAGTTAGTTAGCTCAATTAGCTAAAATTGTTTAAAAAAAGGCATTTCCTACCCCTCCTCTTTCATAAACTACCCACAGAAAGCACACTATATGCCAAACCCGTTCCTGACAGCCTGTAAATCCATGTTAGTTCTCGATTTTAGAAAAATTGTAGACATTATGAACTAATGGCATTGGTGGTTTATATTTTAGATAAACGCCTCTTCCAGATAGTTAAGCTATAATTTGTTACTACTTCTATGAAAATTTTACATTAGAAATTATTACATTTGTGTTGCAAATAAACGGCGAACAGAGGTGTTTTCAATAGTACGATTCATTAAATATTTAAACGTAAATGTTAACCGAATTAAGCATGTCTAACCAACTGATTACAATTGTTAAGTTGTAATTTAAATTTAGTTGAAGCTATTAAGTTGTTGAGTGTAAATCATCATTGAAGTAACTATGTCGAAAATTGTTTCCTATAGATGTAAAAACTACTCACTTTTATGATAGTCATTCTGTGTAATTTATACATACAGTTCTTTAATTTGCTTTTAATTTTAGGAGCTGTGCTGCAATTACTTGTTCAACTTCCCTTTTAGTTTGCTTCGATACACCTTAGTTGCTAGTTTAGCTTAATTAATTTGTGAATGTAGAATCCTTGAAAATAATTAATTTATTTTTAAAATGCCCTAATAGCTTATCAAAACCTCTTAAATAGTTGAGTTTTGCATACCACATTATTTGATGTCAAATATGATATGCCATTAAAATACAGTTAGAAACTAAGTAATTTAGTGAACATTACATTTCTTGTAGTAAGACATTCATTTTAACTATCCCGGATAAAAAAGCTAATACATTTGCAGTTTTTATCAATGTAGTAAAAATTTCAGCATACTTTGTTTTAATACTTAGTTTTAATACAAAATTAAAATACAAATAACTTACAAAAAGTATTTAATTAAGTATCATTAGTACATAGAGTTTTATATATCACTTACTTTCAAGGATTTTGCTTCAAAAACATATAAACTTTTAATAGTAACTTTCAGTAATTTTTCTACAAGAAATCCGATCGCAAAACAAACAACAATTACATCTTAAGAGTCCTCAAATTCGCCGTGTTCACATTCTTTGTAATCTCCTGAAAGCGATTCATCACACAATACCATGACGTCACAACTCTTTCAGATACTCGTTGCTACTTTCCTAACTCTTTTGTCTCAAAACTTCAATCGGGATTCTTTTCATTTCACTTCCTTAACATTGTTTCTTTTTTTACCACCTGGAATAACGAAGATCAATCGCTAGGTTGTACCAGAGTTTGTCACTTTGGACTTGTACTTCTAAGACATTGTCTTTAAACACGTTTTGGTAATTAGGGAAATTTACTACAGTGATTAAAGTGTGTTTTATATGAATAAAAAGATTTTATCAAGACCTATGCATAACTTTAATTGCACACTAGCATAATTTAAATAATTTCAGTTAAAATAATAATTTAAGCTAAATGGATTAAGAAAACTTTGTTTTAATAACAGCATAATATATCTATATTTTAATAAATTATTAACACATTTTTAATTTTAACACTACATTGATATATTTACAATAGATTATTTTAAGTACAAATGTCGGACCTGAACAGCAATAAAATTCTCATCTAATACGATTAATGTAGACTAATGAAGTCAAAAATATAAATATGATATCTAAACTTAAATGATTATAATATTCTGTTTGGGACAGTTATATGATGTTTCAGAAAATCGAAAACAGTGTGGAAGCCTACACAATAACAAAAATAAAACAAAACTACATTTAGGTTGTCGATAAAACAAAAAGAGCTTATGTCGACAATATCTTGTTGTTAAGAGTAATTTAAGAACTGTTTATTATGATACTTTTATAATTCTAAGAAAATAGTTTGGAGATCTTCAATGGCCGAGGAGTTTTAATTACTTAATGCTTGAACTTAAAAAAATGTGACACCTAACAAAGTCTGTAGTTAGAAGTTTTAAACGGTTCTCAAATTAAACTAATACTGAAACAGAAAATTATTATCAATTAAATGGATTGAATCTTATTGCTTTCTTATTTCAAAAATATTATAAAATATATCCATCTGCATTAGGAGATAAATTGAATTGCTTTTCATTAAAGCCATTCAGAAGTAAAAATATTTTTTTGAAGAAAAAAAAAGTTGAAATACAGTCAGGCATAAACTCCAAATCTACGATTATCGGATTTCTGTAAATATATAAGAAAAATCTTTACGGATTATTATATTTTTCCGGTGTCGCAAAACAAATTCGGGCAGGTGATATTCTGTGTGTAATCTAGCAAAGAGAAATTCGATTTGCAGGCATCAATCGATGTTTACGCCTCATTTAGGTATGCAAAATTCTGCTGCGTATTACAGGAAAAAACTGAAGGCACAGGTTGGGTCTTGAATGTTTGTGAATAGCATTTACGAAATCTTGATTTAGGAGTAAATAGTCGATAGGTTGGTTTAATATATTCTCTTATTTCCCGGCAAATATTTGCATAACCAAACAGACGTATTAAAGGTTTTAATGGAAGTATTGGAATATGCAGAGTAAAAGAAGTTTTGTGGCCGCAGGTTAAGAAAAGTGAACGTTATTTTATTATTTGCTTAAAGAAGAGTCTTTGTTAAGGACTATCGTGCGATTGCAAGGATTTAATACACTTCGATTGAAACACACCTTCAATTCAATTTTAATATTTTCGAAATATATTAAGAACATTGTGTTTGGTTTCGTTGGTTTTATCAAGAATTAATTACAAAAAGTAGAGTTTTGTCAAGATATATGTAACTCGAAATGAAAATTGTTTAAACATTACACAAAAGTAATGTATTTGATAAATATTATAAAATAGATATTTTTTTATAGTGCTTAAAAATGCCGAGGTAATTATATTACCTTCTGAAAATATATTTTTTTATTAAAATGTTTATTATATATGCACTGACAACCATCAATTCCACAAAAATTTGAAGGAAAGTTACTTCATAAAACTGGTAAAACATCCAGCTTTACTGAGTAAAATTACACATAATTTATGGCATAGCAATAATTCGTAAATCCGAAGGAATCCCAAACTGCCACCGGTTTTACGGTGCAACGTTTCTCCAACTTTTTACAATGCGTGCAAATTTCCTTAAGGAGAATCTATAATTTTTTTCACTTCCATCCTGTTTCTTAAAGAAAATATTAAAATATGATGATCATTCAAAAACGTATATAAAGTGTCCAATAGCACCTATAATCTAATTCAAAAGTCATCAGTTCCGTCAGATCATAGAGTGTTATTCACACAAAAATTGCTACAGGGTAAAATAAAAAAAATAATGATGGTGGATTTCTAAGATGTTTTCAATTTCCCGTAGAGAAATAGGCAATTCCTTTTCTATTGCTTTATTGTGGTTTCAATCTTCTCAAAAATGAACTATGGAATCTAGCAATGGTAGCACATATCTTAAAGGATAGTACATGATGACTTTTCTTAGACTTATTTTTTTTAAACATGTTCACATTGTCATACAATGAAGATGTTTAATCCGAAAATCCCAAGATCCAGTTTTTAAAGACTTTTTATCACTTATTATAGTGCTTGTACCACAATCATAATGCTCACATAAAAAAATATTATAAAAATTAATATAGCCATTTACAACTTATTAATTCAGTGTATGTATTTCTACTATTTTGACTGTATTAATCAAAAGTACAAAACTAATTTTCTAATTCAAATTACTCCTGCTGTATTGAATATTTTGAACAAAAATCCCCGTTTTTTTATGTGACAAATGTAGCTGGCTTACAGGTCTCTACAATTCCCCCATTTGAAATTAGTTCGAATTCGTTGTTGTAAAATTATTTATTGGAAATTAAAAAAAAAAAAAATATTCGAACCCATTTCAAAATCAAATTCGATCCAATTATCGATCCCCTTAAGCCAGCCACATTTATCGTATTAGAAAAGTTTTTAAAATAATTATTAAAGCATGAGTATTTTAACTTAAAAAACGCATATATTTTTAAAAACTAAAGTCTTATCTTTGTGTTAATCTTAAGTTCAAAAGATTTTTTTAAAATTTAAATTACTCTGGATGTAATGAATATTTTTACAAACGTTTATTTGGATTAACACATGAAGAATACTTAGGTTTATAAACCCGGCTACTCCTCCCATTCCCCTGTAATGACAAATCAAAAAATTTCCCAAATAATCGCAGAATTACTGTTGAGTATAATTAAGAGAAGACTTAGGTTTGGAGAGACCCGTTAAGAGTACCATTCCCCTTAAATGACAATTTGTTTTATTTATAATTGTTTATATTTATTTGGTTACGTATGGTGTTGGTGAATTAACTGTTTAGTATAATTGCAGAATTACTGTTTAGTATAATTGAGAGAAGACTTAGGATTGGAGACTCGGCTACCCCTCCCATTCTCCTTTAAAAGACAAGGTTTTTTTTAATTATAAGTGTTTATATTTATTTGGTTACGTATGGTGTTGGTGAATTAACTGTTTAGTATAATTGCAAAATTACTGTTGAGTATAATTGAGAGAAGACTTAGGTTTGGAGAGACCCGACTACCCCTCCCTTTCCCCTTTAATGACAAGGTGTTTTATTTATAGGTGTTTATATTATTTTGGATGCGTATGTTGTTGGTGAATTGACTGTTTAGTATTCTTTAGAGGAGACTTATCTAGGTTTGGAAAACCCGGCTACCCCTCCCATTCCCCTTTAATGACAAATCAAAAGACTTTCCACAAAACAAACAAAAACGCTCGATACCAAACTCATCCGTCCCAATGCGACATGCAGTGTTATTTACTTCAAAAACTGCCCCAGGGAAGACTATAAAAGTTAAAGATGACGGATTCCCAAGGTGCTTTCAATTCCCCGTACAGAAATGGACTATTTCTCTTCGACTATTCGTTCTAATCTTCTTCGAAGGGGAAACTGTGACAAGAAACATTGGTCATTCTTATGGGGCCATTGTCAGAGTAATGGCGGCGGGCCTGGGTGAAATCACATTAGCGTTAAGTCTTTTAGAAAACCGCGCAGGTCGGCTAATAGTTGTTTTGATAAAGGATTGGTGAAAAATCGGTTGGATATTGTTTGGGGACTTTGAGATTGAATTAAGGTAATTGATGGGAAAACTTGTATTTGGTGTTGTGGTTTGGGTGTTTATATTTATTTGGTTACGTATGGTGTTGGCGAATTAACTGTTTAGTATAATTGCATTTTTACTATGGAGTCTCAAAGGACAATTTTATAATTAACAATTTAATAAATAGTATAATTTAGTTATTTAAGTAATTTTCAAATTGTTAGGCTTCTTAAATATTTTTCCTGCAATTATCATATTCTTTATAAATTATTTTTTACAGAAACTCGACGTTGTATTTTCTTAAAATTTATTTACTTTTTTTTGTAATTTGCTGCATTCCATTTATTAGTTTCTGTAACTATATAGGATAAAAAACCCGTTAAATTTTTTTTGACTGGATATCTGTCAAATAAAAAGCGATTCACTACACAATATCTCTCAAAAGTTACTTATATATTTACAAATAAAAAAAGAGAATGAAATTTATTGCTTAACCCTTTCAGTCCCAAAAATTTACTGCACTACAGAAACATCTGACATTCACAAAATAAGAAAAAAAACCATTGTAATTTTAATATGGTTTTTGAAATAATGCCAAAATTTTTTAACTGTAGAAAACAACAAAATAAATATATATATATATATATATATATATATATTACCTAAAAACACTTCGAGTTATATATTTTAAGGTATCTGACCACATTATTAAAAAAAATAGTAATTATTTTAACCGGAATAGTTTAAATTGTGTTTTAAATATGTGGAACTGAAGTGAACTTTTCAAAAATCAGGTGAAACGCTTGTCAGCCATTTTCTAAATAAAAAAAAATCGTAGTTCTGACTTCTATTGAGTTTAATGTAAAATATTGTCTAATAGAACAAAGCGTGAAAAATCGAATGATGTGTGTTTGGATGTCATAACGGAGCATAAACATTTTGAAAAAAATCTTGAAAGTGATGATGCCAAATGGCATCACTGGGACTGAAAGGGTTATTAGACCTAAATTGAGCTAATATTGTTAATTCAAATTAAAAGTTCACTAAAACAACTTTGGTTACTAAAACCAAATCTCAAAATAGAATGCCATAGTAACATACTTGTAATTACATATAGTTGGAATATATCTCTTGCTTTATTCTATTTTTGTCCCGAATTTAAATCTTACTCTGAGCTGAATGGCTGCGAAATGTGACATTAATTATTCCTTCATTTGAAAAGAGTTAATTAATTAACTGACAGCCTTCACCAAAAGACAAGAAAATATGTCCTCACCAACATACTCGGAAATAACACACCCCTTAAACTAAAACCTATCTAAAACAAAACGATTCGCCTATGAATGGAATCCCATTACCATGCCCTTGCATTGGTTTGACATAGGTTCAGTAAGTTGTCTACAGTCCGTGCCGCCCTAATTTGGGTAGAAACGAAAAGTAAAGTGCCAGAGGAAAGGCGTGGTTGGTCCTTTAATTGCAAACTCTTGTGAGGTAATATTTACATACAAAATGATCTGAGTACAATTTATTCAAAATACACTTTTCATTCCGATAAATTTGCCAAATTTTCTCAAATAATATTAAAATCTGTCAGATCTTAAACGAAATTAATAATTTAACATGTATTATGGATGGATTTACAAATTGCTTATAGAACTCTTTACGTGCGCGGTAGGACCTTCTTCATAGCATATTTCTATTTACCCAACTTAGGTTGACAAGGAGTTTTTTTTGTAGACAGGATGGCAGTTTGGAAAATGAAGTGTAATCGTGGTCGTGATTAGGTATTTCGAGGGTGACATCATGAGCAGATCCAATCGGAGCAGAGATGTCATTTGCTAATACGAGTCTTGTGTGCACTCTTGCATGGGCACTTAAGCATATTTGTCTGATCTTAAAGGATAAGAAGATGTGTAAAATGGAACTATAATAGGAATTAAGATTCATGCAGATTACATAATTCAGCTCTTGCTATCTTTAAATTTTGTTCTGAAGATCTTCTTTGGTAATATTGTGGAAATACCTGTATCATAGTTCGTTTATTTTAATGAAATTTATTTACTGAAGTAAACACAAAAATTGTGTTCCTTAAAATGTAGGACAAAGATACAAAAACAACTTCTGGTCATATGAAGCTTTCTACATTTTTATCTTTACGATTTAAAATTTCCAAATTCGTGCCAAATAAATTAAGTAATGCTTAGGTAAAATAAATTTTGTCTAAAAGAGATTATAATATTAATTTAGATTTGACAGACATTAATTCAACAACTAGGTATCACTGTAAAATTATAACGCCTAAAATACGTCCAGTTTTTTAAGATCTAGCATAAACAATTATGGCATTTCTGTTTTTTATAGGCATAATTATAGATAATATGTTTTTCAGGGTCAAGGTTGTCAGGGTTTACGATAATGCGAAGTAGAGGTTTATAAACAAAAAAACTGATTTATAAGAACATATACTAAGCTAATTTCTGACAAAATGTCAATTATACCTTTGTCAGTCCCGCCAAACGAGAGATACAACTCAGAGATAAACTGTACTGATATTCATGAACTCCCTCCTTGACTTAGTGCAGTTCACCTCTGACGCACAGACGCGAAACAGGAAAGTTATTCTAATCCAAAACAGGATTGATTACGAGTTTTTGAAAGGGAGTGATGATTTGTGATAATGCAAATTCACTCACACGAACCTCTTGCGAAAACGAAAGTTCCTGAAGCATTAATTAACACTCCGCAGCAAGTTCATTCCGAGCTAACTTCAAAACTGTATTTGGAATGACGAGGGCACGGTTCATTAATTTTCACTTGTCCTCCGTTCCATGTTGGGAACTAATCTTGGAGGCGTTCATTTATTTATCTGTACGAATTGATAGCTTTACACCAGGAAGGTAAAATGGTTCAATATATTTCTGTGCTTCAGTGTCAGAATGGCGTAGTTTTGTTTAGATTTTTTTAACAGACTGTGTAGCTAAAAAACTACAGATCTTACTTATGAACTTTCGTCTACCATGGCTGGATGTTTGTAAGCATATAATGTTTCTACTATTTACTACACTCCAAGCCAACCTAACTTGGGTAAAAACAGGTAGTAAAAAATTCAGGGGGAAAAGCGCGATTGGTCCGTTAGTTGGAAACTCTTGTAAGGTTTGTTAATGTTTACATACAAAATAAACTTAATACAATTTAACCAAAATACACTTTTCATTCCGATAAAACTGCGAAATTTTCTCAAATAATATTCAAATCTGTTAGACCGTAAAGGAAATTACTGTTTTAAACATGTTTCTGGAAGGATTCACAAATAACCTTATGAAACTCTTTAATTCCGGAAGGATCTTCTCCATAGCATATTTCTATTTACCCAACTTATGTTGGCAAGGAGCGTAGGAGCTTCTCAGATTTCTATACCGTTACTTAACTGCGGTAAAACTCCAGGATTGGCTCCGAATAGGGAATTATTCTGCTAAAACGCCAGAAGTTCGATTTAACAGAGTGAATATGTGCAATTACGAACATGTTTCATCCAGAGAGTGTATTTAACGCTCAGTGTCAAAAAAATTAATTAGCAGCACTGACAAAAAGTAATACAGTTAAAACTTTTGGTGCAATATTTGTGCCGATAACTTTCTAGCTGCCACGACTTTTTTTGAGCGTTAATATACCTTTTTTGCGATGTATCAAAGTAATGGTTTACCACTAAATTTGTAAATTCAATCTCTAAATAGTAGTAGCATCTGGGAAGTTCCAAGATTCTGGTACAATCTTTTATCAAAATTTTTAACTGTGTAGATAATGTAAAAATGGTCGTATACAAATCTTTAATATTCAAACCAACGACACACAAAATGTTCCATTAAAACAATTTAATTTAAAAGTGAAAGTAAAAGCATCTCCAAGAAAGTGGAAGCTTTTTTACGAGTTTTGTTGTAAAAAGTCTAATTGTAAACATTTAATCAGAAAATTTATTGTTATTCACACGAAAAGGTTCACTTGTTTATAGCATAAAATTTATTAAAAAAAACTTGGCACTTCTGATTTTTGTAGTTACACCAATCTGGTTCCAAGGCAGAGATTCACATAAATCTGGAAAACTCTTTAGAGAACGCCTTCAAAGTTAATGGAGCTAATCAAATAATATTAGGATTTGTTTGGGTTGTAATTTTACAAATTGATGCTGAATGTTATGAAAAGCTTAGGAATGTTTGAATGTGGAATACCACTCTAATCAAAAGCGGAAATGCATTAGGAAACTACAGTATTTAGTTTCTTAATGTACCTCTCGTATTTACCAATATAACAGCTATACTTATGGTGTCTGTAAATAAATTCTTTAGAAATATGTTCGTTAGCATTAGTTTTGCATCAAGTATTATTATTTCATTAATTAAAAACATGCACATGTAAATCTTATTTAAATGGAAACAATAAAATAATTTTTAAATAATGTAGTAGTAAAAACATTATACAATAAATTAGCATAAAATACTTTAACAGTAAAAGAATCTGCGCGTTTAGAAAAATATTGATTATCATGGTAATAAGTGTTTCATGTATCATTTAACAGATTTTTTTGGTAAATTGTGCTTATCATTTATAAATTTAAGTTCTATAAAAAACTAAAATAAACTAAAATAAAATTTTACAATAGTACAATTCTTAGAAAAAATAATACTTTGGTTAATAATCTTCAGTTACCAATGTATTCAGTTACTAATCTAAGTACTAATGTAAAAAATGCAATATATATTGCAATTTTTTTTACGATTTAATGTTTTTGTAATAGGAAGAAGGCTCACAGTGACCGGGAGGTGAAAGAGTTCGCCAGTTGCAGAGGCATTCTGAGCTCGAGCCGTGTCAGCTACTCTACCTTAACTGATTTGTAATGGTATTCAAAATATATCTACATTTATTTAAAAGAGCTCCCTAGTATATGAGACACATCTGCTCGTTTAATCTGTGCATTCTAAAATCGCAGTCTCGATAATATGCGCTAACCCTTGAAATTTCTAAAACAAGGCTACGCTAAACCTAAAAACATACACTCTCAAAAATAACACTTTCATTTTTGACGATTCAAGAGTCCTCAAGCCTCATTTCGTTAATTTTGAGGATTGTTTCATCAAACTATCACTTGACTATTGAGTAAACGCGAATCCTCACTTTTACGATCTGAATTTGACGAGTCTTTATCTTGATTTTGAGGAAACTGAATCTCATTGTTGTACTCACATGCTCAAAAATGACGAAATATTTCTTTAGATTAGACGACATGCAAATCCTCATATGACGATTCAAATTTCCTCACTTTGAGGAAACGAAAACTCGGAGCATTTGCCAGTAAAGAAATCGTCAAAATCAAGGTAAATTTCGTCGTTTTTGAGCATTATTTCGTCGTTTTTGAGCATTCATTTTTTAGAGTGTAGCCTCCTACATACTAATGGCTTCCGAGTTCGAGCAAAAATAGGAAGTCGAACTGGTAGACGGGGCAGCGTCGTGAACAAGTAATTATACGTGTTTCGTGGTAGGATCCTAAATCTACATTTGTTTCATTTTTGATCTAGGTTTCTGCTAAGGTAGGGATATTTAAAATAATGTAGTGGATGAATAATTATTGTATTTTAATTGTAAAAAATAATTAGTATTTTTGAAAATTCAATTTTATGGTTATTTAATTAGTTTAGTAAGCTAAAATGTGGTTTAAAATATTCCTTAGCCACACTGACTGATCATAGATGGCGCTACAAGCCATTTATCTACCTGACAACCTGCAAATCTAAGGTATTTTATTAAAAAAACCCCTCTAATTCCTTGTTAGGCTAGTGCTGAAAATCCTCTTGGAAGACATTGAAACGAACTGTCAGAAAAGTTTCAACTTCATGAAGTTACAACAATTATTAACGCAAAAAGGAAGCTCTACCTGTTTGTGTATTAGTAAACGTTGATATTAAGTACCCTAATATTAACTATTATTTCTTACTTGACCATGTGATTCTTAGCAGAAATCTTGACAGGATGATCAAAGGAAAAAAACGAATAATGCCATATAATTAGGAAAAGATGACATGTATTATTCCTCTGATATGTTATATTCATCTTCTTATCCCCCCCATTACCAAAGCAGGATTACGGGATCAACACATTTAGTAGGAGACAGAAGATTATGGGTCACATAGGAAGTGATAGGGTTTTTCTTCTCCATACATGGTTTATATCAGTAAATTTTGTTATGACTGATATGCATTGCAATATTAATCTATTGTGCTTTGTAGCTCGCTAGTTTTATTAGAAATTAATGCCTTTTCATTAGTAACAGTTCATTTGGTTGTTCAATTGAAGAAGAAAACTTAGTCTAACATATTTTGATTTATGTTCAACTTCAATAGGATTCTAATAAAAGGCTTTAAAAGACTAAAGGTCAGATTCTCTAAACTTCCGACATCCTTTTTATTCCCGGAAATAACTTATAACCCAATAAAATTATAAGTAATCTACAGTGTAAGTAATCTACAGGATTTGACCTTGTATACACATAACTTAAAACTAATCAAACGAAATAGCTATATTTTAAATGCAATTTATTGCAGAATATTTCATCGACATGTTTTAAAATATTTGTTTTATTTTTATATACTGTTAAGATATTTAATATTAGTAAATAAGTACTTTTTAATAAATAAGTACTTTATAATACTACTTTACTAATACTACTAATAAATGCTACTTTATAATAAATAAGTATAATAGTAAAGAAGTACTTTATATATACAACTTCCTAATTGTTAAAAATAGAAATTTATGTATCTAAAATTATGCATTATTTTTTTTTTAAGAGAAAATATATTTATATACAAGAAGTTCTAAAAGAAACAGAAATAAACAATTTATTTAAAAATTAAAAGTTCTGTTCTTGATAAAAGGAATATGTAAGTCTTTATTGGCAACATAAAATCTGAATGAAAATAGGTTTTTCTTCTTTGGGAAATCAATGTCACGTGAGAACATAACACTACTCGGAACACCAATTGGAAGGAGGTCAGGAATGTTAGCTTGAAGGAAAAACGTCACATGAAACAAGCCAATTCTTCTTAACTGACTCAGAAAAAATATTTCTATCACAATTTCATTTCTCCAAAAAAAAACCTCAAAGAGATATCCATCAACAAAAATCTTCCCAGCAAAACATCAAAAGTTCGAAATTCTTAAATTAAATTAGAATAAAATATCACTTTCGGATTAAAAAAAGGCATCTTCACATAAAAAACACCAATTCTTATTCCAAGACTTCCGATTCGAGTTGAGGAAGAAGACACTTCTAACAACTTTTTTTTGACAAGAAAACATTTTTTCAGAAACCAATTCCAACGTCTGATGGGTTCATTCAGGAACAAGATCATTTCACCTCACGCTTCCAAATCTTCCATTCAAGCCACTTCAAGAAAACAGAGAAGATAGAAAAAGAAGTAAAAAAAAATGTCTGCTCATTTGGCTCTTTCCAGAAGAAAACTTCTTTGGTCTTTCCATGTCTTGTTCTGAGAGAGATAGGAGTATGAAAGAAGTATGTCTTGTTCAAGGATATCAGTTATTCGCAGTTGGAAGTAGGTTATTTTTTTAGTCATTCCAAAGCACTGAAATCAGTTAAGAAGTGTTTAGATATTGTCTTAAGTAGACATAGAGGCGATCAATTTTAAGATATAGCAACCTACGTTGACCAAAGCATTATTCTGTATAACACGTGGCAGACCTTTATTTAATTAAATGATTTAGATTAGGTACAAATGCCTCTATCAAAAGTGTTAGTTGCCGTGACTTTTACGTACTGATTCAAGTCAATATTAAGTTGTTTTGGTTGTTACAGTAACCCTTCCCCTTCAGGGACATGTCTAACCTGTGGAGTTGGCGCGCGATATGACAGCATCTGTCGCGTAAGTGTGTGTTGCGCCTGTCTCGCTTGATGAAGGTTTAAAAGCGGGTCTCTGACCAAGCTCACAAGCCTGAAAACATATGTGTACCAACCAACAATATACAACTTTATTTGTAATATTTAGATTGAGTTTATAATACAAGGAGTTTAAAAGAACTGCCTAATTTAAAAATGAATACCAAAAGTGTTGCACAGATTCTAAAAACTTTTTCATATTATTAATTACTGAAGTTAAAAATATATTTTTACCACTTAGGGAACAATTTTGACTGAAAAGTGAGCTTTATTAGTTGCATTGGAGAAAAGACTGCCCCAATTAAAGGAGAACAAATAAGATGTAGTAGGTCATAGAAAAATCAAGTTTAATTTTATTTGGTTTACGACCATATTAATTTTTTATTCAAACTCAGCTTTCTATCTGTATCTGATTTTTTGTGTGTGGACTATTTAAATAAAGATTTATAAAAACGTGCAAAATGGTATGAGAATTATTGAACTAGTTATTAATAAAAAGAACGCAAGCATGAAAAACAATTTTTTGAAAGAATAGGGCACAATTTTCTAAGTTAAGAAGAACTTCCTTTTTTCATTTCCTTTGAAGACACGTTTGGATTCTGCCACTTGGCTGAGATGGATTGACAAAATTTTAACGATGCATATACAATTTTAAGTCAAAAATTTAATGAATTGATTGAAATGATGAAAATATATTAATCAATTCTTGTCCACATACTTTCTATATCATACTGAAAATGATTACTTACTGAAAATATTGCCGATCCGTCGGCGCAATGGTTAGTGTACTAGCCATTGGAGCTGGTGGGCACGGGTGCGAATCCCGGTAAAGGCATGGATGTTTGTGCTTGTCAATAAATGTTGTCATTTGTCTATGTGTTTGTGTCGTCCTTCTTTGTGTGTCTCTTGTGACTGTCTCTTCTGGCGAGCTGGGTAATGGGCTATAAATGCCTACACTCTCCCTTCTAGAGGGCGCATTCACTGTCATTTGTCATACTGAAAACATTTGATTGAAGATCTAATTTTTCATAAAACAAGAGTAGTTTAATACAACTGAAATTTTGAATAGAAAAATAAAAAAAAAATGTTCTGCTTCCTTACAGATTTTATTAGAGTTCTTCCGTACAACTGTACGTAAAAAAATATTGTAAAATATACTTTTTCAGTATGGGTCCTCATGCAAAGGCATCTGTTAAGGGGGTTCAGTACCCCCAAATCGGAGAAAAAATAAAAAAAAAATTATTGGCTTAAAATATGCTTACAACCTTTATTAATAATGTCACAAAGTATCAAGATGATTGGAAAAATATTTTTGACATTAAAAACCATTTTATTTAACCCATTCCATACTGAAAGGGTTAACAATAAAAACTTTAAACGCGTTTTTCTCAGAACCTGATTTTTTGAACTTCGATGTACCTTTTCTCAAAAACTATGCTATGTTTTCTCGTAAACTTTTTTTATATGATGTAATACATAGTATAGATTTAAGTACAATAGACTTATAGTCGCAGTGCTTGGCGATCTTGCCCCCCACCAAGAAAGTCATAAGTCATAGATTAATCTGAGATTATAAATTTTAATAAAACTGAAGTAAAAAAAAAATTATGGGGCAAATATTGAAAAATTTCATGATTTTTTGGGTACTTTAAAACTTATTTTATTTAAAAAAATCTAACAGTTATTTAAAGAAATTATTAACCTCAGATTAATATATAAAGTTGGTATAACACACACAGAAAATTTTAAGATGATCTGATAAGTAGTTAGTGTGAAATGGTACATTGTAATTAGCCAATTCAACATTACCGATATAAAAAATAATACTGAACCCCCTTAAGCATGATATTTACAATTTTGTTAAACTAAAGAAACGACTTAGAAGTTGTGGAGTGGCAGAAGATAAACGAACTACTGAAAACAAGGAAAGGAATAAAGAGACGGTGGCGACCATTTTGAATAGGCGGAAGATGACTATTTCACAAGATTTTAAACTTGGTATTGTGCTGTTATGCGCAGCGGAAATGGAGATTTTTTTTGTGCTTTAAGGTGAGTGAAAATGAAGAGATTCTGTTGTGAAGTAGCGAAAATAGAAAATGGTTATTTCAAGTATTATTCTGAAAAGATCTCAGGAGGCGGATCATCTAAGAAGAAAATAGGATTGTTTAAGAGAGGGGCGTATTTAATAGGGTTGATAAATTAGATTTACTACGTTTTAAAAGAATTTATTTTTATTTTAGGTAGCAAAATAATAGGTAATTAGTTCGTTTTTACTATGTATAGACCAAATTAAAAAAACTTGCTTTATAAAATACATATTTGAGCTCCAATCACCATTAGGAAAATATATAATTCAATATACGGAAGGTTATGATTCAGTTTTTCTTTGAAGATCAAACTATAATGTAAATTACCGGTCAGAATCAAAAATTTTCAATATCAAAATTAAACGTTGAGTAACACTTTTATAGTTAAAAGTTTTATGGATGTTCAATAGCAAGACGCTTTCTATTACGATTGTCTATAGATGTCTATTTGATACCAGAATGTCATAAAAATATACGATTGATGTTGCAAGGATATCCAACGGTATTGTGTAATACTAGGGTCAAGTAAAACCGATATTAAGTTTGCAGTATACAAAAGTTTTTCGAGAAAAAGGGTAAATAGTTCTCATTTTCGAGGGCGAGAATCGAATACAAAAAGGTATTTCACATTCAATAAACAAATTTATTTGCTATTTCAAGGCATATATTTAGTAGTTTAGCTTCAGTTAGAGCGTAATTTTAATTTTTTCCTTCGATTTTGACGTAACAGGGCGCACGAATATCAGGGTCAAAGGAGCAACCAATCAGAGCAGGCGAAATTTCGGCGCCAGCAGCGCTGTTTACGCAGTTTCCTCCGCGTGGTACATTTCTCTGCTTCAAACTTAAGGTCGGTTTTTGTTTTGTGTTTAATAAAAATGCAGAAGTTTAGTGTTGTAATGAAAAAATGCAAGTGTATATGCATTTGTATACAAAAATATAAAAATTTGAAATTATAAATATAAGAAATGGTTATGGTACCATTATGCAACTTCTATTATCTGAACTCCCGACATTCCGAAATATAACGGTCCCATTATGATCCATTTATTCGTACATTCAGATTTTTGACATGTAAAAGTCTTGTAATTTCATTTGACTAAAATCTACCTTCCTTCGCAAAATACTTAACCTTTCAACAAACATTAATCAATTAATATGTACACCTTTTTTTGAAAAAAAATCTTATTCGAATGTCCTGACGGATTTCGGTGGTTTTATTTCCAAAAGGAAACTAGTCCCAATGGATTCAAATGACTTGAGTTCTACTGCATTAGCACTTTCTTCTACAATTCTACACATAAAATGTTTTCAAATAGCAAATTGACCTGATTTCATGTATTGAAAGTAATATTTAGGTGGTTCATGTGAATTGAGTTATTCAATATTAACTAATGTATGTATTTTCATCTTAGGTATCGTTTTGTGTAACACTTTTTTCATTAAATATTAAAACAACGATCTTGCATTTTTAAAATGTAAGTTAGAACATCTATAATATAAAAATCATTATATATGTAGAATTTTACAGAAGTAGATATTACGGAACATATAAAGTAAGTTGAACTTTTAAATTGAAATCACACGATTTTGCTTCAAGAATATATATTTAGTATGAGAAAAGATTTAAGTGTGTGTAAAAATAACAAATATGCTGTCTTTTTTTAGAAAACTTTTGTATGGAAAAGATGTTTATGTGTGGGTAAAAATAATAAATGCTTTTTTTTAGAATACGCAAGTATGCACCATAAAATTTATAATACTTAATTCTAATCAAAGAAACTAATAGTACCACTTTGCTAGGTCAATTTTAATCTGTTTAATAAACTGACTTAATATTTCGTATCTGTTTATTACATGACCATTATTTAAACTAAATTATATTAGCGAAACGATTGTAATTTGGATATTTACGTTACTTTTCCAATCTTAAAAACGTTCGAATCTAATAAAAGAAAAATTGAAACGAATATTGAAACTTCAAACTTCAATACCACTTTATAGCTATACAAGCCAATATTTTGTATTTTTTACGATAGCCAGAAGTTGTTAATAAACAGACCGACCCTTGTGTGTCATAGCTGTAACTAGAAAGAGGAACAACTGCCAATAATCAAACTAGCCGCAAAAAATGATTGATCGTAATTTTAATTTGAACTTTCGTAAAATTAACACGCGTAAAAAAACGGAAATCACTTAAATGTAAGAGTTATTAGTATAGTTTTAGGTTATCAAATTCTCCTAAATGCTTTGTGAACTGTCTAGGGGAATCCCTCATTAAGACTAGTCGTATTGTATTTCCTGAAGGAATCAGTTTAAACTCTCACACTTCGTTTATAACGTAAGAAGTAGAAGCTTTTATAAGAGCTTTATCTGACTGTGTGCCTGTCTGTCATTTGGGGGTCTGACATCGAAACAAACTGTGTTACATAGTTTTGATATGAATTCTCTTATAAATTCTGGCATTAATCAGAAAAATGAATTAAAAAAAGAATTTTAACAACTCCCCTTGAAATTTCGATGCTATACAAGTTTTTTTTTATTATTTAAGTTTTGAAGCAACCTTATTCTACAAATAAAAAAAATTAAAACATTTAAAAAAGATAACCATTCATAAGTATTATCTAAAAAAATTAATCGGCATAGTATTTTATCTATAAAAACGTCAGTAAAACACTGAAATTTGAATATTTGAAATTAAGAATTATTGTTATGTTTTAATAAGATCTATAGTTTAATTACTCTTCTTGAAATATCAATATTTCATTAGTGTTTGTGGGAAAATAATTTTTTATGAATATTTTGCTTAAACATTTTTTTTGCATATGCTGCTAAGGGCATCTGTATTTAGTGTATCAAAATTTATAAGATACACTAGCTTGCCTTATCCTAGTTCGCAATATGCGAAAATGCATTGTAGGACAAGTACCATAAGCTTACACAAACAGAATTTCGATAGCAAATATGACATACTGGCCCGAACCCAGTGTGTGTACACATCTTGTATGGAGTAAATACAATACTCTCGCTTGTATACTCATCGCATCCCCGGCAGTTCAATCAACATATGCTACAGAACTAATTTAGTTCAAATGTTCCCCACTGGAGCACAATATAACCAAGTCTGCTTCTAATCAATGCAAGATGGTTAACTCCCATATGCTCGTATATTACATCGATTTCTTTTAGAATAGAATGTATTAAGATGAAAATACATGTAGTATTTTTACGAAAGTTATTTATTTTATTTTATTTTAATTTTATAAAGTAATATCAACCAAAACCTGATTATAATATTAATCTTACTGAGTATAGGTGTTAATAAAAATGTTGGGACACAATATTACACTGGAATTATTTAACTTTCTAGCAGCCACTACTATTTGGAGGTTTGATTTACCACTTTTATGGTGTATGAAATTTATAGCTTCAC